>SNQJ01S0034239.1:0-11873 GCA_010110895.2 Picea sitchensis | reverse complement strand
ACAAAAGACAAGAAAAGAACTCCACATGCATTTTATCTATGAACTAATGGGTTAGAGATTTAATCAATCATACAATCAGTATTCAAATAATGACAATCTCATATGGCGGGACAGGAAAAGAAATTCTTTTATTAACTTCACAATGATACCTTACAATGATAAAGTCGGCTATTGCTCCTCGATCCTGGTCCTGGGCTCTTCTTACACTGTCTTCCAAGTGCTTTTCTCTATACTTCTCTTTGCACAAGGATGGCTAAAGGTTGGGACAAAGGGAATGCTCAATCGGGTATAGTTTCTTTACTATGATTTTCCTCTTTTCAAATGGGACCCTTACCCCTTCTTTTATAGGCTAGAAGGAGCTAGGTATTTGGTCGAACGATCGGCCATGCATGGCCGAAAGGTTTAGTTAACTTACCCAAAGTTGTGTGGTCCATCAACAAATTTCCTTTTTTCGTGCTTCTGTAGGTCCACGCGAGTTGTAGTGGGTTAGCTAGCATGGACACTGTAGATACATGCGGGTTGTAGTGGAGCAGGGTTCGTGGGCCTTTAAAAATGGAGTTTTTTAGAAGAGTTGTTCAGTAGTGGCTTGGAAAAGAAGGAATATGAGATGGCCTGATCCAAGTAAGCATGTCTGGTGAAAATTAGGGTTATAACGGATGCCCCCTAATGTGTGAGTTCAGAAGAGCATCTGATGGCCGAAATACATTACCAATCTTTATCAACGTACCAAAATGGTGAGCCTAAGGACCAGAAATCGGAAGGTGGCATCTGCAAAATAACAATTGTCTCACCGAGGCGGGCATACCCATGCTCGGGATGAAATAAAATCATGGGTACCAATCAATTACACTGTATATCCATGTCATATAACTATATAAAGTGTAGTCGTGAGCAATACACAACGGATCTACCTCTCAAAATAAAAAAAATATATACATGTATAGTATCCATCTTCTAGAAGTTGATAAGGCCCGATGGCTAGAAATGAGGTCATCATAGCTCGAGAAACAACTTCAAAATCTTCAAAACTCGGGTAGGAGTGTAATATGAGTGTACGACCTCACTACCCAGAGGTCTTCAATGACTCGTTGGTCATGGACTAGAGAATCTTGATGATCAGACTGGAGGCTTCATTGATTTTGGACAAAGACTTGATTAGACTTTCGGGATGGCCGAGTATGAGGGCAAGAGACAAACTGCAAAGGGGCCGACTCAAGCTTGGAAAAAATTCCCTTGGACAATAGCACTACAAATGATGAGACTCGGGCAGCATGGCATTAACATAAGTTCACGAGGCAGGAGGCAACGCAAACTCTCCATATGTCTGGAAGAATAACCAAACGGAGGAGGACACAGCTCAATGTAGCAGGAACAACTTCCTAAGGTCATATTAAATCCTAGGGCTTGACGAACAAACGGAAGGATGTGCTTTATCCAAGGGTGACTCATTGTGCTGCCAATACAAAGAAAATACTTTTCCATTCCTCTTTTTGGGGTATATTTGATTTTTTTTGTATTTTTCAATAATTTTGGAAATATTGAAAAAGAATAAAAGAATGCTACGTTACAAAGGAGGATTGAGTGTCGCAAACATACTAGTTCCAAGCACATGAAACACAGGGATTCTCTGGGCAAAGGGACATATGCAGGAAAAGGACACTCGGGAAAAATCCTCCAGGGGCCAACGATGTCAAGACATAGAGGCAAAGTGCTACAAGGCTTGCGTATAAGGCATGCTTCATATGGTTCAGTTGAGAGCAACATGGAGCCGACATTAGGCCAAGGAAGAAGGTATGAAAATGTGGTTAACAAAACACACAATGGTAACGTCCTTCAATGTAATTTTAACGAGCCCAAAGAAGGTGAGCTCGGCGTTTTTTCATATTTAGAGAGTCTGAAAAAACTTAAAAGGAGACTCTGATGGGGTACCTTTTTTGAAGGTAGTCTAGTTGGTTCGAAAAAGAGATAAACTAGCATCGACAAGATGTCTATTCAAAACCATTTTAACCTGATGAAGACAAGATCACTCGACAATTTTTTCATTTTTAAGGAGTCTGAAAAAAGCTTAACTATGGACTCCGTCGGGAATGTTCTTCTGGACCATTTTAACGAGTGTGAAAGAATAAGGTCACTTGGCAATCTTTTCAATTTTAGGGAGTCTGAAAAGAGCTTAACTATGGACTCTATGGGGGTTCCTTTTTCGTAAATTTAGTCCCTCGGGCGCGAAAAAAGGTTAAAATTATACCTGCGGGTACTCTTCTAGAGATCCGAGGCCTCTAGAGTATACCTTTGTTCGTACAGTTGACCATCTAGACCGAAAAAGGGGTAAACTATCGCCAGATAGATGTGACTTCAAATTTTAGTTTAACGAGCGTGAAAGGCCACAAGATCGCTCGACAATATTTTCATGTTTAGAGGGTCTGAAAAGGGCTTAAAAGAAGACCCATGGAGGCTACGACTCATGTATGAAACTGGTTTAGGTAGATCCCGTTGCTATTCTCAGACCAATAGTCTCTTTGATAGTCAACTTGGAAAGTCTCCCAAAAGGGAAGAAAACACAAATCACGGTGTAATTCCTCCCTCAGTATAGAAACCGTAGTCATGGCTTCAAGGATAGCCTCATCTGAAGGCAATTCAAAATCTGAGAAATCACGCAAACAAGGATCGACAGTCCCAAAGGGTGAAGTAATTTGACCATACTCCATATGACGATGGAGGTTCTGGCCAGGACTAGCAGATTCTATCAGCGAAGAATCACAAGCACAAGGGCTTGAGGATCTACAAACAACGAGATCAGACTCATAAGGATACTCAAGCCTACCTGGACCAAGAGGGGGAAACAAGGGATCTCGTGCCCCCATTGGATAAACCAATGGATCAATTGTTGAGACTAAGTCTCGGGAAGGCCAACATGATTTAACAGGGTCCTTCTCAAAAGCAATTGAGCATCGAGGATAAGATGCCACATAATTAACCCGTCGCGGGGTAGAGTCTACACAAATGCTAGGAACATATAAAGGGGTAGTCTGAAATAATGTTGAATTAGGATGGTGATTATCAGATGCCAGTTGGTCGATAGTGACAATGCTTCCATTATGAGGGAAATGCATCACTCAGAAGAGCGTAGACACCACAACATTCATATCATATACATAATCACGCCCAAGAAGCATATTGAAATCTAACGAGCCTTGCACCACTATAACATCAAAAAGGACAGTATTCCCACCTAAAGATATAGGTAATTGAGGAAGAACCCCCAAATATTCACTAGGACGTATTTCAAAAGCCAATAGCTCATGCAAAGAAGACACAAGCTCAGGAGATCCCAAGACTTTCCAAACCAAGGAGGATAAAATACTTGCGGAAGCTCCTTCATCCACAATACATCGATAAATTTTTATTACATTAGCTTCAACCCTTATTTGAAAAGGTGCATAAGAAGGAAGACGAGGCTCAACAATATCATTCCAATCAAAGGAAACCATCCTAGGGCTTGGAGGGGGTTTACTCGGAACGAACAGAATGCCCCCTTGTTCTGAAAGTACTGAACTGGAAACGCTAAAAACATAGTCGGTAAACACTTCACTCCCCAAGAGAGGAGTGGGATCAGCCTAAGACTGCGTCGGCATGACCACTTTCTCAACCAATGGCTGCATAGGCTGAGAGACTGCATGGTCTAAAGGCACCTCACCCCCCAAAAGAGGAGTGGGATCAGTCAATGATTGCATCGGTGTGACCACTTTCTCAACCAATAGTCACATAGGCTGAGAGACTACATGGTCTAAAGGAAACTCACCCCTCAAAAGAGGAGTGGGATCAGTCGATGACTGTATCGGCATGACCCCTTTCACAACCAATGGTTGAATAGGCTGCGAGACTACATAGTCTAAAGGTACCTCACCCCCCAAAAGAGGAGTGGGATCAGTCAATGACTACATCGACATGAACACTTTCTCAACCAATGAGTGAATAGGCTACGAGACTACATGGTCTAGAGGTACCTCACCCCCCAGAAGAGGAGTGGGATCAGCTGATGACTACATCGGCATGACCACTTTCGCAACCAATGGTTGAATAGGCTATGGGAATGCATGGTCTAAAGGTACCTCACCCCCTAGAAGAGGAGTGGGATCAGCTGATGACTGCATCGGCATGACCACTTTCGCAACCAATGGTTGAATAGGCTATGAGGCTACATGGTCTAAAGGTACCTCACCCCCCAGAAGAGGAGTGGGATCAACTAATGACTGCATCGACATGACCACTTTCTCAACCAATGGCTGAATAAACTGTGAGGAAACCTCAGAAGAGCTTGCAGATAGGGACCACAATCTTTGTACCTCTAGAAGGCCGGGGCATAAATGAGTAAGGTGATATCCCTTGCAAAGATTACAAGGGAACTTAGGCTTGCGTCCTATCCGTCTAGGTTTCTCAACAGAATCAATGCCCCCTGCATGACTTGCAGAGGCTGGGTGATGGTCTTCAACATGACTTGTGGAGGTTGAGGACCTATCTCCAACATGACTCACAGAGGTTGGTGATTTCTTCTTCCTATTATTCCTCTTTCTACTTCGTTTAGACTTTCGGTTACTAGTAACTGTACTTT
The DNA here is from genome assembly GCA_010110895.2 of Picea sitchensis. Classification (NCBI taxonomy): domain Eukaryota; kingdom Viridiplantae; phylum Streptophyta; class Pinopsida; order Pinales; family Pinaceae; genus Picea; species Picea sitchensis. The sequence continues at coordinate 7,264 of SNQJ01S0034239.1, read as the reverse complement.
CATCAGAGGTGACAGAAGGAGGAGGAGAAGACTTTGCTGACGAAGAAACATCAACAGGGTGCTCATGACTTAAGGTGCTTAAATGAGAAGTGTCAAGAGCGTTCGGGACATTTGGAATGGTACCCAACCAAACCGGTAGTCCCACATTCAACCCAAGAATGTACAAAGTAGCCATCAAAGGGACACCAACGTTTCCGAAGAAGGGAAAAGCACAATAATCCCCTTGCGAAGGGGTTCCTTAGTTGGTATGGTTGGGAACTTTAGCCATGAAAATCTTATGCACAGGTTCTCCCCTTGTGGAATCGTTCAAGTCCGTAAAAGTCTCACACACTGACTCTGGAAAATCAGTGTTATCAAAACAACACCTATAAAGAGGTGGCTCCATGTTTCTAAGAGGAAGACTGAAAAAGTCCTCATGACCGGCAAACTTAGAGGTCTACCACCCTAGGTCAAAGACCCAAATCCATGACTGACTAACTCACTATGGAAAACTAGGGAGCACAGAGCACACACTAGAAAAATTCCTAAAGGTAAATCAAGAAAACGACTAACTAGTTGGAAGAACAATTACAACAACCAACACTAGAGCAACTTACCGGTGCAAGTGCAACTCGAACACAGAAGCACCCTTCGGGTATACTCTACAAAGCATGGCCCGATGTTTGTCTTAGGTACTGCGATATACCCCCGCAGTCACCTGTGTATATCTCTAAAAAAGATAGGCAACTAGGTTGCCAGTGCGTGAATAGTCACCAGGCGGGTACAGTTGACAGTCAGATAGACCACAATGAGCAGGGTATCGAGCCTGAAACCTGTCAAGGGTATCGAAAGCAAGTGGTCTGAAAGACAACTGAGGACCTCGAACAGTTTCGAGACCCACGAAGCTCTGTGGCAAATGCAATCGACGGAATCCCAAGACAAGCCCTCTATATGTGTTCTCCACTACGATTGGTCCGGCTTTGGAGGGGTTATCTCTGCTACCTTTCCGCACGTGACCTCGTGTTTAGCCCCTATGTTAGAGGGGGGTCCTGGAACTTTCATGATATTGGACTTTTAACACTCCCTAGCACAGACTCTTATGTATGTTTTGCAGCCTTGAAGAGTTTCCTCTCCAACCTAAATCAAGGCTCTAGCCTAGACTAATTGATGAACCCTACAAACATAAAGTCTAGTTGATTTTAATTAATCATTATTTTTTTATGGCTTGTCTTACTCAAAAGGGGTATGGTAGTGCAACTGATGTTGTTAAGACTCTTTGTGAAAAATGATGAAACTTACATGAACACTGACAAAGAATGATTATATTTCTTATTTTTTTTTCTTTTGAAATGCTTTTAAGATGAGAAGAAAACACAACACTATGCTAATTTCTTTTTCTTTTTCAAATAATAATGCAAGGCAAATGCCAAGAAAGAAAGAGAACTAACAAGATATTTTTTTATATATATTTTCTTCCAATCAAAGCATAAGTAACGAAATATTCTAGAAGAAACTGATGAATGCACGATTCATGCCCCCCCCCCCCGGCCATGAGGGGGATTTTTTTTTTAAATGCAACTCATTTTTTCTTAAAATTTCAAGCTAAAAATAAGTTAAAAAATATAAGAAACAAAAGAAATCTTTTAATGAAAAAGAAAGCTATGTTGGAGTCCAACCTAAGCTAAAACTGCTATGACAGAGACTATAATCAGACAAGAAAATCCCTGAAAAAAATGACTCTTGACAGGAAAGAGGATGACTGCCTCTTCAAAAAAAATTCTAGACAAACATGCGACTGTCACTTCAACATCCAACATATGCACGCGGGTTGTCCAAGGGCAGGGCGCGTATGCACGTGTGCAGGCCCACTACAAGTCGTGTGTGCCTTTGTAATTCTTCAAAAATGAAAAAACAAGCAATGAAACACTGGCAGAGACTACTGGTATTGAGAACCAGAGTCCCTTGAAGACTCATAAACTTACTTTGACAGAAAAGAAAAACAATTCAAGAAAAAATTCATAGAACACAACCAATCTGAGGTGGTACATAAGCTGCAAACCACAAAACAGAGACCAGAAATGAAATACAAAAAACCCTTGAGAATGATCACTTCTGATAGGGGAGAGGATGACTGCCTCTCTAAAAAAAAGATTTCTAAACTCAGACACGCGATTAACACTTCATTAGCTAGCGTGTGCACGCAGGCTGTGTGAAGGTAGGGTGCGGGTACACGCATGCAAGCCTTATATAGGCCGCGTGTACCTCTGTGACTTCCGTAAAATAAAAAGTAGTCAAGAAAAGAAAGCAAGGACTACTAGTATGGAAGACCAGAATCCCTACTAGCTCAGACTCTTGTAGAAACTCAGAAAAAAGGTGTTGAAACCAATTTAAAACTACCAAAAAGTATTCCCAGAAAACCCGAGAGAAATCCCCAGTGGAGTCACCAATTATATTATGGGTGGGAAATCCCTCCTATGGACTAACACTAAGGGTTTTTATCATGCATGAAGAAATTACCTAAAGATTCTTACTTCTTACCATCATCCCATGCATAAACCCCCACCACTCATATGTAAATACAAGGCTCAAGAGATTAAGTGGCTTACCTTATTTTTCGTGTTTGATGTCGATCCCTTTTCACACTTGGTCGTTCTTTGACTGCAGCTCTCCTCCCAATGCTGACCTGCATTCACAAAAGATAAGAAAAGAACTCCATATGCATTTGATCTATGAACTAATGGCTTAGATATTTAATCAATCATACAATCAATATTCAAATAATTACAATCTCATATGGCAGGACAGGAAAAACAATTCTTTTATTAACTTCACAATGATACCTTACAATGATAAAGTCGGCTACTACTCCTTGATCCTGGTCCTAGGCTCTTCTTCCACTGTCTTCCAACTGCTTTGCTCTATACTTCTCTTTGCACAAAGATGGCTAAAGGTTGGGACAAAGGGAATGCTCAATTGGGTATAGTTTCTTTACTTTGATTTTCCTCTTTTCAAATGGGACCCTTACCCCTTCTTTTATAGGCTAGAAGGAGCTAGGTATTTGGTCGAATGACCGACCATGAATGGCTGAAAGGTTTAGTTAACTTACCCAAAGTTGTGTGTTCTGTCAGCAAATTTCCTTTTTTCGTGCTTCTGTATGTCCACGCGGGCTGTAGTGGGTCAGCTAGCATGGACATTGTAGATACACATGGGATGTAGTGGAGCAGGGTGCGTGGGACTTTAAAAATAGAGTTTTTTAGAAGAGTTGTTCAGTAGTGGCTTGGAAAAGAAGGAATATGAGATGGCCTGATGCTAGGTAAGCATGTCTGGTGCAAATTAGGGTTATAACAAGATGTAAATCTTGGGCTAAGAAAGGGAAGGGATTTTGGCAGATTTTTCTTATTCTCTTGCTCATGTTCATAAATGACTCCCCAAGACCTCTTTTTATATGAGAAAAATATGTTTATTCAGTTTGGGGATGGGCTACAAGGGGTAAAATGGTTAGGAAATCCTCCCTAGACCGTAAACTCTGTCGAATTCCGCGTAATTTTATATTTTTTGCAACTTTTGGAGGTAAACACGGGATAACTAGCATGCAGCACACGTGTGTATGTAGGATAAATAACATGCATCATGCATGTGTACATGGTCTATTAGTGCAGCAGGGCGTGTACACTGTCCAAAAAATGTTTTTTTAGAAGGAAGCCTCAACAGTATTTTTGGCAAAGTATGCAAATGGATGGGCCAATGTCTTGTATGCACAGATATGGAATTTTGGACTATAACACCTTAGAGTTATATTTTAAGCATATGACAAAGTTCAAACTACACTCCAAGAAGACTATAAATATAGGGATTTAGTTTGTAAAAGAAGGACCATATGGAGAATTTGGAGCTCTAAAGTTATAATGCAAAAAATACTTTAAACATTGCAAGTGGTTTTGGTTTCAATATTTTCTCTTCAAAACTATTTTTGAGTGTTGTTATCTAAGTTTTTGATAGGTAATTGTTGCATATTTCTTAGCTATCTAACATAATAGATGTTGGTTTATTGAATTCATTTTCTTTTTTTCTAACCTTTAATCAAATCTTCAATTCTAAATTGCTAATTGTGGTTATGGTATAATTATGCCATGTTTTATTTTAATTTATATTCAACTTATCTATCTCAACTTTTTATTTCATTTTGTTTAATTATCGAAGTAAAATTGAAGTCTTTTGTTGAATATACATACTAACATTCACTTTGAGAGGTTGATGTGTTTCCCTGATAATCAAAGTGTGTTCATTTCAGTTTTTGTTTCCAATGTCCTTCAATTGGCTTAGCATAATAGTTTAAATTCTACTCCTATAATGAACTTAGGTTTTCAAGACAATAGGAGAGTCAAGGTTTACCAAACCCTCTCTGCATTGAAGTTTTAATGTAGTTTCAAAACTATTGTTGGATACTGATAGCTTTACCATGGAGGTATTAGGTTAGCATCCCTTTAGTTCCCTTAGGCATAATCATAAAAGGAACAATGGTTAGTTTTGCTTCATATAAAAAGGCACAATCATCATATATCAAGGAAATGAACCAATAAGGGAATGTTCACCTTTAATGACTTCAAATGATAATTTTTATAGGGTTTGGTGGACAAAAATCAAGTTTGTCACCCTGTGCCTAATGAAAAGAATATAAATGAGATTTCTCTACAACATCCAACAAATAGAACTCTTCTCTTGGATACAAGTGGCTTTGTTTTAATCCTTCCTTGAGGGTTGTTTGAACAAATTGTGGAAAGTTGAGACCAAGAAAATTGTTTGAACAAATTGTCATTACCATAATCAACATCGTCGCCGGTATCGTCATCGTCGTTGTCTTCATGGTCATCATCATCATCATTATCTTCATAATCATCTTCATCATAATTGTCCCAGTCATCATCATCATCATCATCATCATCTTCGTCGTCATCATCATTGTCATCATCGTCATCATTTCCATTGTCGTGATCATCATCATATTTTCATTGTCGTGATCATTGTCATCATCGTCATCTTCATCGACATTTTCACCACCAGTAATCAACATTTTCGACGTCCTACTCCTCATCATCATCGTCAACATCATCATTGTCATCGTAGCCATTGTCATCATCGTCATCGTCGTCATTGTCGTCACCATAGTCAACATTGTCATTTTTGTCGTCATCATCATCATTGTTATGTTGGTTAATGGTTATGTGGGTTATTAAGGTTAGGGCATATTGACTAGAAATGTTAGGGTTTATTAAGGATATAGGCTAGGTGTTAGCAGTTATAGATTAGTAGTGATAGGAGTTAGGAATTATTATATATATATATATATATATATATATATATATAATAACAAAACAAAACATAAAAAAAAAACAAAACAAATTAGAACCCACGCGCATCATTCCATAGAGGCGGTTGAGAGACAGAGAAAAAAACCGATAGCGACAAAGACATAGAATGAGGCCCTATTCATCAAAACTCGACAATGATAGAGGATGCCCTATATGACAACTAACCCACAATGACCGCGTCATGGAGTGGATATACTCAAAGGTTTTGGACATGCTTCCAAAATTGGTAATTTCTTTATATCATTTTCAACCTTAGCTAGTTCCAGATCCCCAATTCATCCTAAATTCAAAATCCCTTGCCACACATTCAGGTTCCAAACAATGATTATAATTCATGTGTTCTAAAATAGAGGGTGTTTCCCATTATACAAATAAAATAAAAAATATCGCGGGTTATGTGGAGGAAGGACCAAGGAGCATCTCATTCCTCTGATACTCAAACTAGACGTGACCTTTGGCCTCAAGAGTCCCCCTTCCCTAGAATGGCTGCTAGTGGTTTAAAGCGTGCAATCTATAAATTATTCATTTGTGGAAGAAATAACTACATTGTTTGAGGCATCTTTTAAGCTATAGGGAAAAACCCATGTAAATTTTGAAATGTCTTCTCAAATACAATAATTTCATGTTTGTAATTTAACCACGAGATTCTCCTTTATAACCTGTCAAGTATTTCCAAATCAACATGCCTTATCCTAAAACATAAAAATATTTATATCCTTTTCAAAGTTTACGATTAGTAAAAACCTTTTGCATCCTTAATTCATCATGTGACAGGATATTTCTAGAATGCCTTAGAAATAAGGTTTCTTACCATGGCTAGTCATTACTTCTAGTGGATCATTCCCTTGATTCCTTATTGATTGCACATATTTGGAATACATGGACACTTATAAGGGGTGGATGATCAATCCTCTTATAAGTTGCAACATCTACAGTGAAGGAACCCTAGAAATGCTAACTTGCATAGTATGATGAAGAATTTTTTTCTCTCACACATCACTTTTGGAGTTGTATTTAGAAGGGCCACATCCTTTGGAGGTTATTGGTTCATGGTTTGGAGGAATTTTTCACCATTGGAGGTTTTTACTCATCTTTTGTAAGGTCGTTTTTCCTTGAATGCTAAGACACCCACCTTGAAGGAGATTTGAAATTACTTACTTTCTTTATTGGATGGAAGTTATATGTTGACTCATCTTATTCCCTCATTTATGGAAGCATTCATATATTTTGGGGGGTTGTTTTTCTTAAATCATTTTACATGTGGTTTAACCACATTATTTTATTGTATTTTAAACTAGAAACTTCTTTATGATATTTTGACCCAATTCTTCCATACAATATTCCCCAAACAATTTACCACTGCTGCTACATGCCAATAGGATAAGGGAACACTCTTCCACATGAGTGCTTTGACCATGTACATCTATTTTTGTAAGTACCAATGACCCTTCTTCTAAAGCATTATGGATAAGATGGTTTCACTCTTGGATCATTGATTCTCACCATAAAACAAGTTTTGGAGGCTTCCTTAAATGGAGCTCTTCTTTCCTTTAGTGAATATATCCTTAGAACCTATAAATAAAACCTCAACATAAATCCTAAGGTGAAGGGTTCTCTCCCCACTTTTTCCTATATATTTCAGCCATCCAAAGGAAGAATTGACTCTCAAACATGCTGGAAATATGTGATCAAAATTTCTATTCATTTTTCTATCATTAAGTTTGTGAAGAGGCTTCAAGCTAATTGCTTCCATGACTCAACTCCTTCCAACCATCAAACATTACTAGAATTCCATTAAGAAGTGGGACTTTAGATTGCATGCATAAGGTGGAGTAATAATTTGAACTCCCTCCTTCATTATAGCTTGATTCTCGTGTATAAATATTTCTATGACCATGCCTTCAAGGGGTAAACAC
>SNQJ01S0034237.1:143611-156383 GCA_010110895.2 Picea sitchensis | reverse complement strand
ACAACATCGAGAAGACATTCTGTAAAGATAATAATTAATAATATAATTATTAATTGATTATTAACTATAGTATATAATAAGTAAATAATAATAACAAATAGTTATTGATTATTCAAGGGACGCATCATTTCATGGATGGTCACCTTATGTTCCCTATATATGGAACACTCATTATTGTAATAATACATCGATGATATATTATATGAAGAACAACAACATGCTTTGTATTTGATGTTTGTTGGATTGCAGGACTCATTGAAGGACTTGGAGATCAAGTTCAACTTGGACTGAGCGAGGAAAAACTTCGTAAAAATGTACTCATATCTTCTTCATATTCTCTATTGATTAGCTTAGTCATGTTTAAAGGAAAGTCAATGTTCAAAGTTAACACTTTTTTGTCTTGGTCATAGGGATCTAAGATCCAAGAGGGAATTCACCTTTCCGCAGGGGAATTTTCCTACAACAAAAAGGAAGCTATATTTTGTGATGTTTCCTAGGCTTCAGTGATTAGCTGCATTATTTTATTGATGTTATCCTCTACATAGGCTCTATAGGATTTGAGGAGGCTAGAGGATCCTTTTAACTTGGCTCCAGGAGTAACAAGCACAATTTTTGCTGAAGGACTGGAAAACACTGGGGTAGCAATGAAAGCCTCCTCCAATTCCTTGATTCAGTCATTAAGTCTGGAATTCTCCGCTTCAATTCCTCTAATGGAATCATCAAGAGAATCAGTGGTTTCACGGTGAAATAGAGAGATTTGGGATGACTGCAATTTCCTAAAGTTAATATCTGAACGATATTTTTCTTTCTTATTTGTTACATCTCTCTTTTCAATAATTAAATTTTTAGATTGGCTATCAAAAACAACGCTCTGGAATACGAAGGATTCATCTTCGTAAAAAATGTTGGTCTCAACTATTTCCATTGTCGAAATATGGTGCATCGCATCCGCAAGTGGATCAACTTTGTGCAACAAGGAATCCACAAAAGTTTCAAGTTGCATTTCCTCACTTTGAATTTCGGGTTCTTCCGCCTGCCCTACAATGTTTTTTCTCTTCTTCATCAGGGGAAGCATGTGAGAACTATCAATTTTTCCGCGAGGAGGGTTCTTATATCCTCCTTCATTTGAATATTTATGGGTTTCTTTCTTACTGGGGTGGGCCGCTGAAGTGATGCTCTGTGATGTCGTGTTGTTGGGAGTGCTGGTCGGGGACTGGACACTCTTCTCACCGGAGCCTTTTCCCTGTCATCGGTACAATTTAGTTTCACTTTGAAATGTTTCTACACCACAATCATTATAAGCATGAGTGTTGTCATCACTATCTTTGTCTTCGGTCATGCGTCTATGGATAGTTGCTAAATCCAACTGATAGTAAATGTTCTCGAAAAATCTCATTAGGGTCGAACCCTTTTAGCCTTTCAACATATTTTAGGTTCAAGTTCTTGAAATGGCTTGCCAATTCATCAATCTTGTTGACATTTCTGAACACGAACTCCCCGACTTTCCAGGGCAGAGGAATGAACTATTTTTTTCTCTTGCCATGGAAAAAATGCAACAAGTGGTTGTATTTCCTTTCTATTTATGTAACAAAAATCTTTTCTGTGATGTGACATGGAAGGAAAGAAGGATTTTCTTTGGAACCAAAGATCATTATTACACTGTAATTTTCCTTTCGTTGAAGTGTCCCCTTCCTGTCCAAAAACTTGGTTTCTTGGACAGACTTCCGGGGAGCATCCTTTCCTAATAATAAATCTTTGAACATTGAGACAAAGTCATTAAAAACCTCATAAAAACAATGGGAGGCCTTGAGCCTCCACAAGGCCTGGTACCAAAATGTTACTGGGTCGAATCATAGTTTATATTCTTGGACAAAGACAATTTTGGAAACAAACAACAATGCACCATTGCGAAAATCAAGTAGGATGAAATATAAAATTTATTTTCTTCTTTGAATCGTGGTAGTTGGGAACATATTTCAATGGAAATTATCTTCCCCCAATATAAAATGAATTGTTCCTTGACTGTGAAGTACAAAATATAAATAAATATACGGGAAATGCTTGTCGTGGATTCATGTCCCATTATTCTTGTAAACAACCAAGCCATTTACTGGAATGGATTTCTAATGAAACTGATCTACAACTTTGTGATATATTTAGGAAATGTTGTGAGGTCTTCGAGAAACTCGGGTAAGAGGTTCAACCCATTATCATGTTTTTCTAGGAACCGCTTGCAGTCTTGTCCTATGAAGGTCAATGTTGGCTACGACAATTTTAACATGTTGCGGAAGACCTGAGACGAAAAAGAAACATGAGAATGTTAGCGTAGTGGAATAATTATTTGGCTTGAAATATATTTTTTGCCACACCAAGAGACCAACTCCTTACAGTCAAAAACCTCAGGGACGCAGCCTACACAAGCAATTCAAGAGGTCCAAATCACTTTGTTTTGGGCGGAACAGGATGAATAGTAAGAGTATGCGCTGGACCATTGGAACTTCTAGTCCTCACCTCCAAAGATATTCACTGTTTCTCCAAAGAAATGTTGTCGAGTTGTTGCCATAAGTTTACGAGAACATTTGTTTTCTCCAGACGATGTTTGAAATGAAAAGTTGGAAGGGATAATTTAACCCTGCGCAAATATTGGTCCAATGCATGTGAATGGGAGATATCCTCGAGCCTTTCACTCATTATTGACAATTTCGATGGTTGTTGCATGATGCGTTGTTAGCATTAAAGACTAGTAATTTCATACCTAGAAGTGCGAACATGGTAGGTATGACAATGAGCAATTAAGGATTGGAGATTTCATGAACGGCCCAACGCGATGACCCGTGTTTGAGATGAACAATCGGAAGAGATAATATAAATATCCGCAGATATTGTTTTAATGTGTATTAATGGGAGATCTCTGCGAGCATTTCGCTCATTAATGGAAATGTTGACGGTTCTTACATGGTGAGTTGTTAGCATGAAAGGTTACTAATTGCATATTAAGAAAGAAGTACAAATCTCATGGGGACAAGAAAGAGAAATTAAGGAGTGTCTAATTTTTGAAAGTGGTCGGGCAAGATTAAAAATAGGGTTACAAGCTACAACTGTTAGAGGTGAGGGCCCAAGGGTCAAATTGTATGTCTCAAAAAGTTTTGAGTGAAAAATGCATAACACGGAAGAGGGCATGATGGGACATTCTAGAGGGAAATTTGTACATCCCAAAACTACAAGTATTGTTTGCAGGACACAAGACAATGGAAGTGAAATCATGAGCCCGCTTGTCCAAGAAACCACAATCGAAAAATTGGCTCAACTATGGAATAGGGAAACAATTGGGTGGATTCGTTTTCGCTAATATATTGAAACTTGTAATATATATCCCATTACATGGAAAGATATTTTTTACATGTCTCTGGGCAAGTTCTGTGGAAATAGTCAATGTGAATATCTCATCGATCCTTTTTCTTTTAAATGACAACCTGTACAATTGTTGCATGATGAACTGTTACCATTAAACCTTGGTCGTTACATACTTTGAAAGAAGTGAGAAGGTGGCAGGCACAGTAAATAGTGACTAAAAATTGGAGATTTCGTAACCCGCCAACACGAGGATCCACGAAAAATATTCCATGAAATGGGAAAGTATTGAAAGCAGTTGGAAGGACTTTGGAATTAGGGTGACAATGGTTCTGTAGGAGAGGTGACTTCCCGAGGGTCAAATTGCATGTCTCGAAACTTTAGTGCAAAATGTGTACCACGGAAGAGGGGATGATATGGGAGTTTGTTGATCAATTTGTATATGGAAGAAGTGTGGGAGATCTCCTCGATCCTATCTCTCATTAATGACATGTTTATGGTTCATGCATGATGAAGTGTTAGCATTAAAGTTCTCCAATTGCATATCTAGAAAGAATTAGGAAGGTGGCGGGGATAGGGAACAACAATTAAGGAATGGCCAATTATCGAAAGTGGCTGGTGGCACTTCGAAATAGGGCTACAAGATAAACTAGTAGAGGTGAGGGAACGAGAGTCAAATTGTATCTCTCGAGAGTATTGACCGCAAAATGCGTAACATGGAAGAGGGCATGATGGTGCATTCCTTCAGACAAATTGTATATTGCGGAACTCCCGGTACTGTTTGCTAGTCACAAAACATTGGAAACACAGTCCTGAGCCCGCTAGTCTGAGAACCCATAATCGAAAAAGTGTCTAAGTATGGAATAGGGAAACAATAGGCTGGACTTGATACACAGTAAATGTACCATATCAGGGACATACATCCAAATTATGGCTAATTATTGAAAGGAAAGGCGGATGGTTGGGCTCGTGACAGGGCATTCCAACGGACAAATTGTATATCGTGGAACTCTAAGCACTATTTACAAGTCACGGAAGATTCGAAACACAATTTTGAGCCCATTAGTCTCGGAACCCGCAATCGAAAAAGTGTCTAAGTATGGATTAGGGAAACAGTAGCCCAGACGTGTTTTCGCTAATATATTGAAATTTGTAATAGCTTTCCCATTACCTGGCAAGATCTTCTCTGCATGTTTATGGACAAGTTTCATAGGTATAGTTAGTCCTCGAGGCTTTTTCTTATTAATGATGATATTTACGGTTGTTTCATGATGAAGTATTAGCATTAAAACTCTATTGTTTCATATTTGGAAAGAAGTACGAGGATGGACGACATAAGAAATAGTGACTAGGAATTGGAGATTTCGTGAACCCGCCAACCTAAGGATCCAAAATAGGGTGACAAGGTCTCCCCAAAATATGTCAGGCCACAATGGTCAAATTGTATCACTCAAAACATTTGAAAGCATAATGTGTAACACGAAAGAGGGGACGATGTCGGAATCCAGTAGTCAATTTGTATATCGCGGAGGTTTGGGTGTTATTTGTAGGTCATAGAACAATGGAAGTTAATTTAGAGGCCGGAATAATTAATGTGCATTTGGAAGGGCACGATTGTGGTGGGGATGGAAGAGAGCCATAAATGGTTTGAAACATTTTATGAATTCATGTAAAGTGAAGCTTGCGAGTTGGAGGAGCTCGGGGTGGAATTGTAGATCAGGGATTTTTTTGGGTGCAAGATGTATATCACAGAACAGGTGGAAAAAATTGGTTAAGTATAGAAAGGAACGACAATCATTATGAGTACTGTAAATGGCGGTTTAATGCATTTTAATGGGAGATGTCCTCGAGGTTTTGTCATCTTGTTAATGCCAATTGTTTTGTACCAGTGTGTTCAATTGTCAATAGTAATACCATAATTAATGTGTATTGGGAAGGGCGTGAAGTTAGTGGGGATGGAGGGCAACGATAGATGATTTGAAACTTTTGTGAACCCTTCTAGAGTGAATCTTGTGAGTTCGAGGAGTCTGTGGTGGAATTATATATCATGGAAGTTTTGAGTGAAAGATGTATATCACAGAACAAGAAGGGCAGAGTTCGAAAGTGCCAACCCTGACAACCATAGCCATAAAATTGGCTAAATATGGAAAGGAACAACGGTCGGTCTAACTCTTCATGTGAATATATAGATGGAGATGAAGATCTGTCAGCCCACCAACCTGGGAACCTGTGATCATAGAAAACAGGGGACATAAGTGTTAGATATCGCAAACTCAGGACCTAGTGGTCAGATAATTGGCTAAGTATTGAAAGGGACCACGGTCGATCGGGCTCATGGTGTGAAGATATAGATAAATATGAGCATATTCCAATCCACAAATCTAGGAAGCCATGATCATAGAAATGCGACTAAATATAGAAGTACAAAGGGATAATAGAGGGGAAGAAAACAAGGAAAATTTAAAGAGAAAGTGTTTATATTTATTCCAATAGTATTCATATTAATAGATTATTTCTGGTCCAAATGTAAAGCATCTTCCAGTTTGCAGGATGTTGTTCGGTTCACAAATTTCATTGAAGCCCATAAGAAATAGAAATAATATATATATATATATATATACATATGACGTAACATTTTTGATATGCACAAATATTATCAAATAGAAGAAGCTGTAATATATGCAGAATATTGAATAGGAACATGACGTCAACACTTGAGTTGCCTTATTAAAATAGATTCATTAATTCATTCTATTTACTGGACCTCGAAGAATGAAAGTAGGATGGTTCCTCCCATTTCTTTATTAAGTATAGGGCGAGTGACACATAAGTATGGCCTATCATAAATTATTCTTCCATGTAAAATATAAGGAGCGAATAGAGTAGCCTTTATTTAAATCGAGGTGTTGGGCAGTAGAAAAAAAATCTTGTTGTCCATGTTTGACCACACACACACAAAAAAAAGTACAAAATAAAATAAAAAACAATATGAGAGATTGGAAAACACCATACAAAAACCTCAAATATTTTTTATTCAGATAAACTGAGTTACAAAATAGAGCTGAGATTATTTCCCAAAATGGTTGTCTTGAAAAAGTTCAACAAATATTCTCCAAAATTTCAATGCAGTTTCCATAATGACTACGATTGGGGCTGCCGCCGACAAAAAAAAACAAATATGTACAATAACGAAGCCTGTAGACAGTCTTTTATAGATTTCAACTTGATCATCAAATTCTTTCTTGGTAAAAAACAACGAGTTAAATATCAATTTCGGGTCTTGGACTTCATTGTTGCTGCCAGCTAGATATATCCCAACTTTTTGAATAACTTGTCTCTTATAGATATGGCCTGGTTGCATTAGCTATTTATTCAACATTCCATACTTTGCTAAGTGTTAATTTCCTTCTATCGTCTAAAAATTGGGTTTTAAGGTGCCTTCCTTGTAATGTTCCTGGTCATCGACATCAAAGACAACTTAGATATTCTATTCAAGACAAATTCAAATATGACGGAGTGGTTTTATGTGACATTAGGTTTGGGGGAAAAAAATCTTGTTAGCCAACAAAAGCTGAGACAAAAAAAATTCAAGTATGTTGTGACTATTATTCTCCCTATATTCGATCATATGTTTGGTTGAAAGGCCTGCCTAAAGATTTGTATGTTGATTTTCTTTGTTTTATTGATGTAAATTGGAAGGGACGTCGAAGTCACCTACAAAATGCTTCTATGTTGAAGTACAAATATTCTTCCAACAACACAGATCTAGAAAACGTATAAAATGTTGCAGATCACATCACAATACTTCTTTCGTCATATGAGTGGCAGATATTGCATCCCACAAAATGGTATGGAATATTCAGAAGTGATGCCAAATATTACTCCATGCCCGAATATAATCAGAAGGAAATTATAAAATGGGATCCTCACAAACGTGAGAAACTGTATGCGTGTTTGAATCAACATTCTAAAATTACAGAATGTTTTACACAAAAGTTGTAACAGACTTGACAAACAAGCAGTTTCTATGTCAAAGATTGTTGAGTGACCTCTCGATGTAGTAACAGACTCTACATACAATCAAATTTCGATCACCACTGATACTAATTTGAAGTGTAAGAAGTCGTGATCCCGAGCTCCAGGTAGTTTCATATTTAGGAATCGACACTAGTGGTGACTCCAGGATCCAGATAGCTTCAACTTCGGACATTGACACTAGCAGTAGCAATGGGAACAGTTCTATTGACTACAGTGAAAAAATATAGTGAACAAGAAGGGTTGTCATTGTCAAAGCACTTAGACTGCAGGATTGTTAGACCTACAAAGAATATTGAATTTAGTGTTTCTTTGTTACGACAACTACAATGTCGCTTTGAGTCAAAAAATCTTTGGACGTTGGGTGTCCTATCCAGAAATATTAATTGTGTGATTAATTAACATCCTTGAAGGAAGTGAATCCCAAACAAGGCCTGAAACTTTTTGAACAGTCGTCTGTTAAAAAAATACATTGTTCTATATTTTAAGAAATAATAAATTGTATTTTATATATCTAACATTAGGTTGCACATATAAACCTTTTTAATTTAACTGAAAATAATATATAGTCAACTCAGATTCCCGGAAGCGAACAAATTCCCTAGAGCTAGAGCTAGTTTATTTCCATCATGTTGGTTGGGATAGAAGGATCCAACACCAAGACAAAGAAAGAAGATAGCAGTAAAAGAGGTTGTGAAAATAGAAGATGGTAATGGAAGTGTCATACGACCAGGAAGGCACTTACTTCAAGCATCGAGCAATTCCTTTTTTTCTTTTTCAAATATCAGATCCACTACAACAAAAGAAATGCATTCTCCTTATTCAAAGCTAGGGAAACAACAAGAAGATTGATATTGGGTGGACACAAGTATGGAATACACTACTACATCAAGGTCTCTTCTAAATAATAAAATAAAATGATTACATGAAGATGGTAGTAAAAGGTGATTTTCAGAAACCAAATCATTACCAGAACACGCCAAACTTCTTGCAGAAGGTGGTAGTATAAAGTAAGCTTCAAAAAGTGTTGCAAAGTCCATAATCCAGAATTCCTTCACACTAACTTTTCTCACTTATATGTCGATGTAGGCATTAAAAAATTTTGAGAGCTTCGTTCCCTGGTTATATATCCACCTTCAAGTAGGAGGAGAATATTCGTGCAAAGAGGGGCAAGCTCATCGACCCAGATGCAATCATATGCATAGGAATAATGAAAAAATGTTCAACAGCTATAGAAATTTGATTGTATGTGGAGTCTGTTACTACATCCAAAGGACACTGAACAAACTTTGATAAAGAATATAAATTTATGTCAAGTATGTTACCACACCCAGAAGTCATTGAACAAACTTTGAAATAGAAACTTCTGTAATTTTAGGATGTTGATTCAACCACCCATATAGTTTCTCACATTTGCGATGATCCAAATTTATAATTTCCTTCTGAGTATATTCCCGAATGGAGTAATATTTGGCATCATTTCCAAATATTCCAGACCATTTTGCAAGCAACAATATGTGCGACTCCTCTAATGAAAGATCAATTCTTATGTGGTCTGCAGAATTCGATACACTTGCCAAATCTGTGTTGTTGGAAGAAGTTATATACTTCAACAAAGGAGAATTTTGAAGGTGACTTAAAAGTCCCTCCCAATTCCTAGTAAAAAAAATAAAAATTTGAACACACAAATATTTAGGCATTCCTTTCAACCAACCAAAGGATTAAATACAGGGAGAACACCAATCACAAGATGCTTGATTTTTTTTTTTTACGTGTCTGAGTTTATGTTGGCTAACATATTTTTTTTTCTCCTAAATCTGACGTCACATAAAACCATTCCCTCATCTTTCAATTGGGCTTGAATGGCATCTTTAGGTTGTTTCACATGTCCATGAACAGGAACAATACAACGAAGTAACCTTAAATCCCAAGCCTTCGATGATAGAGAGAAATGAGAATAAGTATTTAAAATGAACGCTGGAGGATAATAGTATAATCTTCCGTAAATATTGGTTTAATTTGTTTTAATGGCAGATTCCCTTGATTTTTTTTCTTATTAATTCCATTTTGCAATCCACGATATGTGCAATTCCTCTGACGAAAGATAAATTCTTGTGTGGTCTGCAGAATTCACTACACTTGCCAAATTTGTGTTGTTGGAAGAAGTTGTATACTTCAACGAAGGAGCATTTTTCAGGTGACCTAAAAGTCTCTTCCATTTCCCAGTAAAAAAAAAAAAAGTTCAACACACAAATCTTCAGGCATGCCTTTCAACCAACCAAAGCATTGAATAAAGGGAGAACACCAATCACAAGATACTTGATTTTTTTTTTTTGTGTCTAATTTTCTGTTGGCTAACATAAATTTTTTTCGCCCAAAGCTGACGTCACATAAAACCATTCCCTCTTCTTTCAATTGGGCTTTAATGACATATTTTAGTTGTCTCACATGTCCATGACCAGGAACATTACAACGAAGGCACCTTAAATCCCAAGCCTTCGATGATAGAGAGAAATGGGAATAAGTATTTAAAATGAACGCTGGAGGATGATAGTATAATCTTTCGTAAATCTTGGTTTAATTCGTTTTAATGGAAGATGCCCTCAATTTTTTGATTTTTTTGCTTATTATTGATGTAAATTGGAAGGGACGTTGAATTCACCTACAAAATGATCCTATGTTGAAGTACAAATATTCTTCCAGCAACACAGAACTGGCAAGCGTATCAAATGTTGGAGATCACGTCCGAGTATATCTTTTGTCATAGGGGTGGCATACATTGCATCCCACAAAATGGCTTGGAATATTCAGAAGTGATGCCACATATTACTCCATGCCCGAATATACTCAGAAGGAAATTATAAATGGGATTCTCATGAACATGAGAAACTGTATGCGTGTTTGAATCAACATTCTAAAATTACAGAATGTTTTATATAAAATTTATAATAGATTTGACAGATAAGCAATTTCTATGTCAAAGATTGTTGAGTGACCTCTGGATGTAGTAATAGACTCGACATACAATCAACTTTCGATCACCACTGATACTAATGTGAAGTGTAAGAAGTCATGATCCTAGGCTCCAGGTAGTTTCATCTTCATGAATCCACACTAGTGGTGACTCCAGGCTCCATATAGCTTCAGCTTTGGACATCAACACTGATAGTGGCAATGGGAACAATGCTATTGACTGTTGTGTGAAAATGTGGTGAACAAGCAACGTTGTCATTGTCAAAGCACTTAGACTGGAGGATTGTCAGACCTGCAAAGAACATTGACTTTAGTGTTGCTTTGTCACAACAACTACAATGTCGCTTTGAGTCCAAAAATCTTTGGACATTGGGTGTCCTGTCCAGAAAAATTAATTGTGTGATTGATTAACATCCTTGAAGGAAGTGAATCCAAAACAACGCCTAAATTTTTTTGAACAGTCGTGTGTTAAAAAAATACATTGTTCTATATTTTAAGAAATAAGAAATTGTATTTTATATGTCTAACATTAGGTTTCACATATAAACCTTTTTAATTTAACCGAAATTAATATATAGTCAACTCAGATTCCTGGAAGTGATCAAATTCCCTAGAGCTAGAGCTAGTTTATTTCCATCATGTTGGTTGGGATAGAAGGATCCACCACTGGGACAAATAAAGAAGGTAGTAGTAAAAGAGGTTGTGCAAACAAAAGATGGTAATGGAAGTTTTATACGACCAGGAAGGCACTTACTTCAAGCATCGAGCAATTCCTTTTTTTCTTTTTCAAATATCGGATCCACTGTAACAAAAGAAATGCATTCTCCTTATTCAAAGCAAGGGAAACAACAAGAAGATTGATATTGGGTGGACACATCTATGGAATACACTACTACATCAAGGTCTCTTCTAAATAATAAAATAAAATGATTACATGAAGATTGTAGTAAAAGGTGATTTTCAGAAACCAAATCATTACCGGAACACACCAAACTTCTTGCAGAAGGTAGTAGTATAAGGTAAGCTTCAGAAAGTGTTGCAAAGTCCATAATCCAGAATTCCTTCACACTAACTTTTCTCACTTACATTTTGATGCAGGCATTAGAAACTTTTGAGATCTTCATTCCCTGGTTATATACCCACCTTCAAGTAGGAGGAGAATATTTGTGCAAAGAGGGGCAAGCTCATCGACCCAGATGCAATCATATGCATAGGAATAATGAAAAAATGTGTAGTAGCGATAGACATTTGATTGTATATGGAGTCTGTTACTACATCCAGAGGACACTGAACAAACTTTGATAAAGAAGGTGACTTTCTTTAAAGTATGTTACAACACCCAGAAGTCGCTCAACACACTTTGAAATAGAAACTTTTGTAATTTTAGGATGTTTATTCAACCACCCATACAACTTCTCACATTCGCGAAGATCCAAATTTATAATTTCCTTCTGAGTATATTCGTGAATGGAGTAATATTTGGCATCATTTCCAAATATTCCAGACCATTTTGCAAGCCACGATATGTTCGAATCCTCTACCGAAAGATAAATTCTTGTGTGGTCTACAAAATTCGATACAGTTGCCAAATCTATGTTGTTGGAAGAAGTTATATACTTCAACGAAGAAGCATTTTGAAGGTGACCTAAAAGTACCTTCCAATTCCTAGTAAAAAATCAAAGAAGTTCAGCAAACAAATATTCAGGCATTCCTTTCAACCAACCAAAGCATCAAATACAAGGAGAACACCAATCACAAGATACTTGATTTTTTATTTTTTTTGTATGAGTTTCTGTTAGCTAACATATTTTTTTTCTCCTGAAGCTGACGTCACATAAAACCATTCCCTCGTCTTTAAATTGGGATTGAATGGCATCTTTAATTTTTCTCACATGTCCATGACGAGGAACATTACAACGAAGGCACCTAAAATCCCAGGCCTTCGATGATAGAGATAAATAGGAATAAGTATTTAAAATGAACGCTAAAGGATGATATTATAATCTTCCATAAATATTGGTTTAATTCATTTTAATGGTAGATGCCCTCGATTTTGTTTCTTATTCATGCCATTTTTCAAGCCACGATATGTGTGACTCCTCTGACGAAAGACAAATTCTTGTGCGGTCTGCAGAATTCAATACACTTGCCAAATCTATGTTGTTGGAAGAAGTTATATACTTCAACGAAGGAGAATTTTGCAAGTGACCTAAAAGTCCCTTCCAATTCCCAGTAACCAAAAAAATAAGTTCAACACACAAATCTCCAGGCATGCCTTTCAACCAACCAAAGCATCAAATACAAGGAGAACACCAATCACAAGATACTTGATTTATTTTTTTGTGTCTGATTTTCTGTTGGCTAACATATTTAATTTTTTACCTTAAATTAAATTTATGGCCTAAAAACTTTA
>SNQJ01S0034237.1:83358-139566 GCA_010110895.2 Picea sitchensis | reverse complement strand
TAATTGTTATTTTTCTTCTAAATAGATTAAAATACAAACTGAAGATGTTTTTAAAGAAAAGTTTCAAATTATCATTAAACATTTTTTTCAATGGTCAAGCCTAATGCATGATTCTACAAATAAAAGGAATTTAGAAAAAAGCCTTCATTTTGATTTGAATATAATTAAGAATTTAATTAAAAAAAGATTGATAAAATTAAGTATATATAAAATAAAAACTAAATTTTAATAATGTTTGAAAGACAAAATATCCTTCAGTAAAATGTTTACTTTATAAAGATAAATATAATTAAAAAAAATTGATAAAACTAAGTATATATAAAAAATAAAAAATATTTTTTTTTAATAATGTTTAAAAAACAAAATATCCTTCATTAAAATGTTTACTTTATAAAGGTAAATATGTTATGAATAGTTTGAAACATACAAATCACATGGTCCATGAGCACATGGTAATTGATAGGCTTCAATCCAACATGATGCAATTCTACCTATGCAAAGTAAAATGCTCATAAGTTGTTAAGAACACAATATTTTTTTGAGAATAAATAAATGAAATGAAATCATTGATGCCAATAAGAAAAGGAGTATTACAACAATGAAACCTTCAAATTGAGTGGTTTAACAAGATTTTTTTATATTTCAACATAGGAGTTTTTGTGTTCCCTTGTCATGTCGTTAAATGTGTTCAACATGCGAAAAATGTAAATTATTCATCATATACAAGTTGAATGACAATAAATGAATTTATTCTTTCTATTTTTTTTAGTACCTTGAAGGGATACAAATTTAAAAAATGCTAGAATGCTTTCAACTCTTTTATATTGGATGAAAGTAATGCTAGAGATTCCTTTCTTCTATTTTATGTTGGATGAACGTAGTGATCATGGCTCCGAAAAACATCTTATTATTTATGCAAAATGTATAGATTTAGAGCATGTAGGAGAACCCATTTCACAATTTGTGAAGCTTATGAATGTATTTGATGATAAAGAAAAAACAATTTATAAGGAAATGAAAAAACTAATGATTGAAAGAAAAATGTCAAATAAAAAATTGATGATGGTGATTCCTCAACCATTTGAAATGAAAATGGATTTCATGTATGCTCATTGCAATGTTAATCAAAAGGAACCAGTAGCATCACATGATTCAAAAATATTATCTTAGTCATATTTTGTGGATAAACTGGCAAACAAAATATATTCTTGGGTGCTATATTCAACTAAAGGAAATATTGAACTTGTGGAATTATAAGAAATGATGGAGATTGAAATTGTCCATTATATTCAATTTCATGGAGTTAGATGGTTACCTAGTGGGCAAGTTGTTGAATATTAATAGGATTGAGGTCCACTATATCAGCCTTATGGAAAAAAGAAAAAAACTACTACTAGCATAATAAAGAGAATTTTTCTATACATTTTTTCTTACATATGTTTATTCATGTAATGTGTGAGTTAAACAAGTTAAAAAAAATAATTTAAAAGAAGCACATTGATATCACTTCTCTCTAGACAACTATTGATGTCATTGTCAACACTTTGAAAAGAGTATTCTTGAAACATGATATATTTTTAAATGGTACCTATTATTTATCAAAAATTTTAGAATCATCTAAATTAGGTTATCTAGAAAACAAGAATAAATAGGGAGTTGTTCATAAACATGAATTGATTTACGCAGGAATTCCATAGATGCACAATGTTCATGTTAATAAAAAAAAAACTTTGCATTTATAGTTCAGTAGAGAGTTGTAAGCAACTGAAGATGGAATATGGTGAAAATATTATATATTGTGTGAACACAAGATTTGCGTATCTTTCTACTTTTAATTTTGTGAAGTTATTGTGAAGTTATTAAGTCTTTGTTATTTTATTGATATGATGTTATTATTAGAAACTTAGTTCCTTGGCTTGAGATACTTCTTCAACATTTACAATATACTTCGTGTGATCAAAATGTTTATATGTTTTCTTTTGATATTGCAATGTGTAAAAACGAATTGAATGAATTTATTAATACACTTGGCTCAAGATCCGAAGGAAGGGAAGTGTATCATGCTAATATCACGAATTAACCTTAATTCATCTTTAATAAATTGAGAAAAATTAAAGAGTAAAAACAAAAAATAATTTAAATTATATTTGAAGTTTATTTTTTCAATGATATTGTATACCATATATGATATTGTATACCATATACTATATGAATAAGTAGAACATACCATATTTTTTAAATATATTTTATTAAAAAAATGTTGTACTTCATAGTTCTTATTTATATCATGATACATGTATATTTATGCGGAAGGATTATATGTAGGAATAGCTTTATCCAGAAACTTAGTTCGTTGGCTTGAGATACTTTTTCAACATTTACAACATACTTAGTGTGATCAAAATGTTTATGTCCTTTCTTTTGATATTGCAATGTGTAAAAAGGAATTGAATGAATTTATTAATACACTTCACTCAAGCTCCGAAGGAAGGGAAGTGTGTCATGCTAATATCACTAGTTAACCCTAATTCGTTTTTAATAGATTGGGAAAAATTCTGAAAGAGGAAAACCAAAAAATAACTTAAATCATATTTGAAATTTATTTTTCAATGACATTGTATACCATATGAATAAGTAGAACACACCATATTTTTTTAATGTATTTTATTAAAAAAATGTTATACTTCAAAAGTCTTTATTTATATCATGATACATGTATATATTTATGCGGATTATATGTAGGAATAGGTTTTTCCAGAAGAAAAACTCAAAACTGTCGACCAAACCACTCCCTCCTTTGCTCTCCACTTGTCCCTCCTCTTTTATCATCTTTGTATGTAGGAATAACTTTTAGCCGAAACCAACCAAATGGCTGCCTCCTTTTCTCTCGACATGTCCCTCCTCCTTTGTTGTCCATTGGATTCACCTTTCCAATACCAGTACCACTCTAGCTGTCACCTTTCAATAACACTGCATCTGTCACCCGTCACGTCAAGTAGTCACCGCTTTCCTTATAGACTTTACTCCACCACATCATTGCTACCAACGGGGCTCACAGTACTATCAACGGGCTAGTGCTGCACAACTCGACTGATTTTGGACTCTTCCCACGAGCTATTATAGCTGAAGTTCGAATCTCCTCAACAGACAATTCATGCTCTTCTCCTTCGATCTATCAGAGCCTGGTATGCTGTTGAGGATTTGCTCTGGACTGAGGTCTCCATTTCAAATCTCCTCAACAGACAATTCATGCATAGCCTGGGTAAGATCCTTGGGAAACTGTAAATATTACCTATTACATTAGACGGTCGGTTCAAAAAATGGTCCTGTGATGGCTGCAAAAAAATTGAAAGTATCGCGGTGGAATCGTAAGACAGATGACACTTAACCTTAAACGACCAACAACATAAATAATGGATTTTGTAGGTAACATGGTTGAATTGTAAGATAGATGGCAGTTAACCTTAAACGACTAGCTAAAAAATAACGGATTTTGAAGGTAACGTGACAGATTTGTAAGATAGATGGCACTTAATCTTTAAACATTCGACAGTAGAAATATCGATGGTCGAGTTTTATATCAATGACATTTTGGAACTTCAACCATAAACCGTTTTCACATGAAGCTTTAATCTCTTTCTCAAGAGTGAATTCTTCTTGATCGTCGTTTGCCAATGTTTCTTTATGTACTGCGAAGATCAAGAAACTGGACTATTTCTTCATCGTGGAAGCGTTTCCGCTCCTGACATCAATGGCGTCCATCATAGAAGTCCAAAAATGGTGAACATAAATATTCACTACTAAATGATTGTATCTTCATCTTCGATCTTCCTATTAGGTCTTCTCATCTTTACCACAATGGTATAAGCAACGGGATGGTTATTAGGCAAGAAGACTGGTATGGAATTTTTTTTTGTCACGTTAATATATTTTTTTATTAAATACAGTTTTTTATTAAATACAATTTGCAATGTGTGCACGATATGCTCACGACGTAAGATGCCAACCATGAGATTATCGATATAACATTACTTTTCTTAATATTGAATGGGATTGGTTAGTTGTTTTAAGAAATGGTTTTTTTTCCACTAATTCAGAAATATAAATTTAAATGAATTATTATTTTTATTTTTTTGTTGTTCTAAATTTATTTCTAAATATAGAAATGGAAATCCAACAATTTTTAACATTTCACTTAAATCCCTGAAAAAATTACCATTTCTTAAAAAAGTGTTAATTTTTTACTCTTAATTTATTTCATTTTATAAGCTTCACTTTATGTAGATGAAGTGCACTCTTTATTGCTTAATCATGTTGAATTGTTGATATTAGTTTTTTTCGAAGAGAAAATTTCACATTATATTTATGATAATATAATCCTTTTACAAAGACTGTCTCATTAGAGGACTTGTGATGCCATACAAAAACTATGCTTTTCTGTTGGTCATTGTCTCAACACTAGACCAATGCCCATAAAAAAAACTATGCATATATCCCACATGGGTACTGAGCCCACAATATCATAACCATACTATAAAATCTCAAATAATACCCATGGCGAAAGTTATATTCCAACTACAAGCCAAGGGTCAAGTCAACAGACTATTACATATACCTTTATCAAAAAATAAAAACAAAAGGATCTAGGATTACTAGGACCCTCCAATCCATTAGTCCATTTGTTGTAGGTGATCTGACCCACTCGTAAATTTAGAGCAATTTTTGACAGACCATTAGCCACAGAGTCCATCGAAATTCCTCTATATTGTTTAATTTGATAACTCCTCCTGCCCCACACCGATTTCCATTGAGTTGTGAGGCTCCATCGAACCATGCTAGAACCTTATCTTCAGGGTAAGTAATCGGTTGAAATAGTTTTGAAGAGGACGATGATATACTATGCTTCGCAGCTACAAAACCTATTGCAAGAAAAAGTATTCTTTTTTCCAATGGTAAAATATCTTCAAAGAGTTTTTTATTCCAGTCCTTCCATATAAACCAACAAATGAGTGTTGCAACCTCTCTGATTGGTTTATTTTGATAAGACCAATTGTGTAAACACTCACTAATAGAAACACCATTCCATCCCTTTTCTAAGTTAAAACTCCGTTTAACTTCTTCCCAAATAGAAATTGTGAATGGACAACTCACAAAAGCATGATAGCTCGACTCCTCATTTCTTCCACAAAGACAACATATGCTAGGACCATACCATCCCCTCCTTCGAAGGTTTTCCCAAGTAAGAACCTTATTCTCCATTAATAGCAATAAGAAGAGTTTGATCTTTAATGGGCATATCCATTTCCATAACTGAATTCTCCAACCTTTTGTCTTCCTTGGCCATAATTTGTTTGACAGAGTGTTATAAACATTTTTCACAGAAATAATACCAGTGTTGTCATCTCCTATCCATTTAAGTTCATCAGGATGTTCCTTAAGGACTATGCCAGTATGCATAAGTTGAAACCTGTAGTTTTCCCACTCGTTACCCATTTTCCCTTCTAGTCCCAAATCATTGCTCGTGGCCCAATTCTTCCCCAACAAACTTTCTGAAGAAGGTCGACTCGCTTGAAAAAGAAAGTATATATGTTTTCTATTTAACTCCCAAATCAGGTCCTTCGAAAGCAAGTCAAACCACTAATACAGTCTCTGCCAATGATGATTGATGTTCCGTCTCCGGGATTCCATGGTATCCTGTGCAGAATAATTGGCAAAGTATTGAGAATATTTTTCCATGATTGTGATCCAAAGGAAGTGAAGTTCACAGCCAATCTCAACCAAGTGCTTACTGGAACATGAGGAAGATATTTCTCTTTGATAACCCTTTGTCAAATTCCGGGCTTCAATATAGCTCACCAAAGTGTGTCCGTAGCCAGAGCTCTATAAAAGATAAAAATATTACATAAGCCCCATCCTCCTAGCTGCTTGGGTTTTGCTAAGAATTGCCAATTACAAAGATGAAAGAACTTTTTTGAATTATTTCCATCCCACAGATAATCAAAACTCAGTTTTCATAACTTAGTTAGCACCGTTACAAGAAATATGAGCAAGAGTCATTCAATAGACCGGTAAGCTCTCAAGCACAACTTTTATAAGAATTAGATGACCTCCCAAACTTAACCACTTATTACAGCAATGGTTGATCCTCTCTTCAAACATGTCAACTAACCACTGCCAATCTGTGGTATTATAACCTCCTGGTTTCATCAAATAACCCAAATATTTGAAACCACAGTTAAGGTATTGGACAGAAAAACCGAGAGCATCTACAAAAATTTGAAGAGAAGCCGAGTCGACACCAGCATGGAGAATAATGGGCTTTTGTTTATTAATGATCAAACCTGATGCCCGACATAATACTTGCAGTATACTTTGAATTGTTTCCCACTCAGCTAAATATGCTTCTGACATAATAAGAATATCGTCTACAAATAGTAAATGGAGGATCCTAATCATACTAGAAACTTTAATCCCTGTTATCTAACCCTCAGATTTTTCTTTCTTTAACGCTAAACTAAGTCCCTCCATTACTAAGATAAATAAAATCGGAGATAGGAAACATCCCTGTCTCAACCCCTTGATGTTTTTAAAGAAAGTTGTTGCCTCTTTGTTTATTAAAGTAGCATAGGTGGTGGAGATTACATAGGCCATAACCCAATTTGTAGTCTTTAACCCAAAACCACATTAATGAAGAACCAACCTTAAAAAACCCCAACTAGTACAGTCGTAAGCCTTTCTCAAATCAATTTTAAGGATCAGTGCTTTCAATTTCTTTGCTCTAATGCTATGAAGACATTCCTGAGTTGTTCCTATCGCATCCAAAATTTGATGGCCCTTGAGAAAACCAAGCTTTTCTTTTCATAATACTCTGGAAAGAATAGGTCGAAGTCTTTTAGCTATGATTTTCAAAATGATTTTGTAACAGAGGTTACAAAGGGAGATTGGTCTGAAATCGTTGAATACCGTGGGTATATTAACTTTTGGAGTCAAGGCCACAAAAGTAGAGTTGATTGCATGAATGATCTCCCTTTTCAATCTTGTTTCTTCGACCATATCCACCAAGTCCTCACCAACCAACTCAAATAAGCATTGGTAGAATTCGACCGTCTAACCGTCCAGTCGAGGACTTTTGTCCCTGTTAAATCCTTTAATAAATTCTAAAACCACCTCCTTTGTTACCCTAATTTCTAACTCTTGAACCTCTAGAGCAGTTACAAAGGTAGGATAAAGTTTTACTGAATTCAATCGGTTCTCCATAAAAGACTGATCAATCTAATTGTAGAAAGCGTTGAAATGTCTCACTGCTTCCTCTTTTATAGCTTGTTCACCGGAATGAACCTTTCCTTTCTCATCATTGATTTCCCAGATAAACTTCTTATTCCTTCTATGGCTAGCATACAGATGGAAAAAAATTGTATTTCTATCTCCACTCTTAATCCAAATCGCTCAGATTTTTTGTCTCCAACTCTCCTCTTCTGCCAAAAGGAGTCGGTTTCTTTCAAATTCTAGCTTTGACAATTTTAAAGAATCCTCCAAAGAAGTAATACACAAATTTATATTGCGGACTGATTCAATAGCTTCTTCAATTTTTGACAAGTCTTCCTCACTGATTCAATAGCTTCTTCAATTTTTGACAAGTCTTCCTGATCCTTAATTCTTTTCTCTTTGGCCTAATCCTTAATTTTTAATTTCAGCATTGATAGCTTATTGACCAATCTCTTTTGAGCACCATATATACATAAATGTCGGGGGATCATTCCAAACCTGCCTGACAACATTCCCGAAAGTATCATCCTTTAACTATTCCGGGTTTAATTTGAAAGGATGAGTGACTCATGCAAAATATGATCCGAATTCCATCAATATAGGAGCATGATCAGAAAAAAAGGGATACTCGACCGAAGTTCGAAACGTCTGCACTGTTGAGAGGAGAGATTCAACAATTAAAAAATGATAAGTCTCTTCGATATACGCTCAACACTAGATCTACTATTTCGCCATATTGCCGCTTTTTTAGGTGGAGCTACATCCACAAGACCATTCTTCCGAAACAGAGTTTTGAAGAAGCCACCTGAAGAGTCCACTTGAGCTGATAAACTCCATAACTCATCAAAGGAAGTAGTTGAGTTTAAATCACCTACTAAAATTAAATCACTCATGTTTAGAAGACCAACATCCTCTAATGCTTCCCAGAAAATTCTACAGTCTTGACAGGGTCCATACAGATTAAGAAAAGAAAGCTTCCTCTTGTCCACTTTTGTAAAACCTAACAAAAAGAGGCCACCAATACATAAGTAAGGCACCAGGTCGAAAAAGGATGGATCCCAAGATACCAAAAGTCCTCCATAAGTACCCACTGCAATGGTCACATAGACACACCAATCAGGTCCGAGAGTGTTCATGAAAGATATTGCTTTATCGGCTGAAACCAACGTCTCTTGAAGAAAAATAATATTCGAAGAAGTCTTACTCAATAATCTACCAAAGGAGGCCATTTTAAGGGGCCCTCCAACCCCTCTAATATTAGAGGAGAGCAATATCATGGTTTAACCCTGGCTTGCGCTTTAATGCCTCTAAGCGCCCTTTGTTGAGTAGAAGAAGCAGGAGTTTCAGAAGCGTTAATACTGGTTCCTGCCAAACGCCGACCACTTCTCGTTTTAAGAGGGGAAATCTCATAGCCCAAACCACAAGACCATGCAGGTTCAGAACATGAAGGAGAAGTAGATGAAAGATTAGAATCCCTAAAACCCTTCTCTGCCGAACAATTCAGCGGAATATTTCCCCTATAAGTCTCTAAAGGGATGGGAGCCGTAGACTTAACTACAATGGAAATAAATTCATACAGAGTCCTATCCAAAACCGAATCACTTGTAGGTGATTCAGTATAGCCTGGGAGCAGATGAGAATCATTACCAAGAGCAGAAAGGTCAGGTTCGCTGGCATTCTCTCTGTCAGTTGGGGAAGAAATCAACACTTCACTTTGTTCCAAAGGCAAAGGTAAACCAGAGGGATGCGAAACATCAGGAGGGCACTCCGATAGGGGTTTCACCTACTTCGATCAGCACAGGAACTGCTAACACCGACGGCTTATTTTTAACAAAATCTTCCCGAAATGAAAAAACGGAGTCTGAAATTTTACTTTAAAAATATCTCTCCCACAAAGATAATGAGTTAAAAATACTCGTACAGTAGAATTTTAACTTACCAACAAAGGATGTGTCATTTCCTTCAATACAGTCCTCTGAACTGAGTATCGACATCTCCGATTCCCCACCCTCATCCACTAATTTCGAAACCGTATCATCAAAATCTTCATCAGATGTTCCTTTATCCTCGCTCAAACCCTGTGAAAAAGAGAAACTAGCTCTCAAGTGCCCTGTCCGTCTGCATTTAGAGCATCTGAATGGCAGACCTAAATAGTCCAGCCTCTGCGTAAACATGAAAACATGAAGTCTTTCCATTCTATTTCTAACACTTTAGATAAACCCGTTTGATATTAGCTTGTATCATACGAGTGTTGAATTTTTAATCTTAAGTTATTGCATTTTATAAGTTTCACTTTAGTACATGAAGTGCACACTTTATCGCTTATTCTATTGTTTACATCCTTTCTTTTTCTTCTATGGAGAAAACTACAAATGGATTATTAATAATTTTAAAGATTTACTATTATATATTTGTTTTTTTTTTGTTTTTTTTAAATTCTGCAATATTATATAAAAATATAAAAATAATATAAAAGTATTAAAATTAATATATAAATAATTAATTTTTGGATTAAAATTTAATGTTAAATAATGGATAAAATAATTAAAAATTATTTTTAAATAAATTAAATTTTGTATTAAAAATTGAAAATAAATTTAATTTAAAAAAACTTGATTATTCAAATTATAATTCCAATATGATCTTTCAATTTTTATTATATGGAAAAATGAGTCCTTCAATGCTAGATGAATTTTATATCAAAATCAAATAATTAAGAGTTAAGAATGAAATGTTTAATATTATAGTAAATGTTTTTTTCAATTTTTATTATATGGAAATAGATCAAGTCTATATTAAAATCAAACAATTAAGAATGAAATGTTTAATAATATAGTAAATGTACATCAAAAGTATAGTTTTCCTTATGATTTAGGAATGGAATGAAAAAAAATCTATTATTGATGTTTGTCTCATGTTTGAATTAAGACTGAAATGTTTAATAATATAGTAATTGTACATCAAAAGTATAGTTTTCCTTATAATTTAGGAATAGAATGAAAGAAATCTATTATTGATGTTTGTCTCATATTTGAAATAAGAGAACTATTTACATATTATAATCTATTTGAAGATTCTTCGTATATTTGAAGCTTCTTTTATATTTGATATGATAAATATTGTAATAGACTGTTTATGGTTTTTTAATCTATTTTGATTTTTATTAATGTTATATAAAATATGATAATGAATGTTTATGATTTTATTAATTTAATTAAATTTAACTAAAATTTTATCAAATTAAAATTTCATGGAACCATGGGATCTTCAACACAAAATTTTACTAAACCTTGTTTAATTATGTTAATTAACCATTTAAACTATAACTAACTAATAAAAGTGAAATAATTTTTAACAACTTAACTTAAACTTATGGTTGAAATTGAGAAATTTTAATTGATTTTAAATCAAAATTTTGAAAAAAAATATAAATATATTTTTTAAATGTGTGGATTTAGTAACATAAGCTATTTCAACACTATACATTAACGTATTAACGTATTGTATAAATAATAAAATTTTATTTTTAATATGTTTTATATGATATACAAGTGACATAGTTGATAAAAAGATTAAATTCAAGTTATAAACAAAAATTAAATTAAATAATTATAATTCAATTTTCAATATTATTAAAAAATATATACATTTTATTTGAAATTTTTCTAAAAATAAAATAAAAAATCTTTTAATTAATTTAAAAGATATAAAAACTAAGTATATAATCCAAATTCATTAGAATAATTAAATTTAAGTTTTTATATTATTAAAATATATATACATTTTACTTTCTAAAATGGAAAATAAAGAATCCTCTAATTATTAAAATTTACAAACATTAAATGCACAATCCAATTTTCAAATGCCATTTTTAAAATCATGCATAGTTTTATCATAATACTCAATAGAACAGGGCTAATTAGAGAGAAATATTCTCTCTTGAGTTATCTACTCAATTTTCTGAACATCTGGATTGGAGTATGGTTCTGAAATGTATGGAACTTTCATGTGTGCAAAACTCATACTACTCCTGAAAATCTGACCGATTAAAACCTATTTTTTTTCTTAAAAAGAGGATCTATTTACTCATATTTACTCATGAATTAGTCTACTTATACCTACCCAATATACTATAAGAACAATATAACAAGAATATTCATGCATTCAAACATTAAATGTACAATATAATTTTGAAATTCCCTATTTAAACGCATGCACAGTTTTATCACAATACCCCATATACCTTAAAGGCAATATGACACGAATCTTCATACATTGACTAGGAAGGCACAACCGAATCTATAACAACTATTAGCATTTATTAATCTTCAAGTCCATTCAAAAGAGATGTGGATTTGACTTTCTTCCATAATTGAGTGTTAGGAAAAAAAAAATTGACAAAAACTCACTCTTTAAGGCGATGGATTTCTAAGTGATTACATGTGAAATCATATGTCTACTCATAGTTCCTCCATGGTCCATGCTTGTGAATTGCCCCAAACCCTGAAATTACTTTTGAGGATTGGCCATAGTTTAGTTTATATTTCCATAGTTTAGTTTATATTTCCAGGGAAATCATAATTCTATTTATAATTTCAACTTGCTAAAAGGGTTTTTCTAATCTTTTGAAGTGACTTTAACCATGAAAATATTTTGAGGGATTTCGCTTAAGGAAGCCCGAAATGGAATGTTTTATCAGTTGTAAGGGTTGGAAACTAAACTATCAATACTAACAACTTATTAAATACAACAACTTTTTAAATACAACTTAATGGGTTTTAACTTGGTAGAACGACAATAAACTTTTATAATAGTACATTCATAAGCAATAGTAAATTCTTTAGAAATTTTATTACTGAAATGACTTAAGAATATGTATCATTCACTTATTTTAAACATGAGACAAATAATCAATAATAGATTTCTTACATTTCATTTCTAAATCACAAGGAAAACTATATATAAATAGATAGATAAAATGAATTTCAAAAATGTTTGACATATAGAAGTTTGTACACTTATAAAAGATTTTTGTGTACACTTATAAAAGGTTTTTGTTAAAAAACCTAATTATATAGATAATCAACCTTAACACTATTTTTTAAATGAAGAAACATTTTGTTCTTTTACAAGTTTCTAATTAATTATTAAGTCTTTGTGACAATCAATCTTAACTTATTTTAAACATGAGACAAACAATCAATAATAGAGTTCTTACATTTCATTCATTCCTAAATCACAAGGAAAACTATATATAAATAGATAGTAGAATGAATTTCAAAAATGATTAAATGTTTTTACATTTATAAAAGGTTTAGTTAAAAAGCATAATTACAAAGACAATCAACCTTAAAAATATTTTTAAAATGAAGAAACATTTTGGTCTTTTACAAGTTTCTAATAAATTATTAAGTTAGTTCAAATAGGATGAAAAAATAAATATAAAAATAACATTAAATTTTAAAGAAGGTTTTCTAGACAACTGACATTTTTAAATAAATCAAATTTTTAAAGGTTATACATTTTATTTTGATGAATTACTAAGTATTAGTTCAAATAAGATGAAAAAATAAATATAAAAAGAACATTAAATTCTAAAGAAATCTTTTCTACACAAGTGACATTTCTGAATAAATCATTTTTTTAAAAGTTATATATTTTATTTTGATTCATAAAAATGTTATAATATATGGTTTCAAGGTTTTGTTTCTCAAAGCATGTTGTTTATGATAAACCATAAATTACAAGTTATTCTTAAAAATTATTAACAAATTAAACTAACCCATTAACATAAAAAATACATAATTCAAAAACCATCCCAAAATACAAGTCACCATAGACTATAATTCCCATACATGCAATGTTTCCCACATAACCATACGATTTCATTGTCTTGTAAACATCAAGAAACTAAAATTTATATGTGATGATTTAAATGCCTATTTTCATTGATTGTAAAATCTTGTGCTCAAAAAAATCGACACTGAAGCATGAAGGATGAAATTTATTCTCGTCCGCTCGTGTAAGAGGTATGTTAGTATTATATTTTAAATTATATTTGTGTAAACTCTCTTTTTATCCTATAAAGTAAGATATGAAAATATAATGTTCTTTATAATTATTATGAAAGTTATTTTAATCAAATAATATAATTAACATTAATTAAAAATTTTCAAAACTGTCTACACATTTATCTCTAAAATTATTAAAATTTTAAAATAAATTGAAAAAAAAATTAAAATTAAAATATCATATAAAAAAGTATTTACAAACTAAGATTTCAAATTTCAACACTGACACAAAATTAAAATCACTTAAAAAAATATTCGTTCGTAAGATGCACTGTAAGATGTCAAATTTCAACCCTCACTTATATTATCATTGTGACTTTTCTGACTTCATGTCGTTCAACGCATGGTGTCTTAATTGGAAGTGAATTCAATCGTAATCATATACTCACAAATTATACACATTCATGGTCGACATATAGCATCAAATCATATTCATGGTATACTACTTTTCAACATTTTTAAATTTTCCAAATCCTGTCATGGAATATTCAAAGTATATTACTTTCAACATTTTTAATAATTTTCAACGGAGTATTTAGGGTATATTACTTCCAAAATTTTCCTAAAACTCTAGAGTAGTTAAGTACATTAAGTATATCTATAATCGAATCTAGTATAATAAAGATATTGTCACCAACTTGACATTTGGATTATCATATATCTATTTATAAGAATATAATATTTTAAATTTAACAAATCATAATAATAATAATAGTAATAGTAATGCACTAATTATATATATTAAAAATTATATATATTAAAAAAATTATATATATATATATATATAAATTTCATATAAATATAATGATGTTGATGATGAATAAAGTTCACTTAGACCAGAATTGGTCTATCTATTAGATCTTAAGAAAGGTAAGAGATTACTCATTTTTTTTTAGAATTTTGTTTTTGTGCTAAAAAAACATTCTAAGATCACCATAGTTTTGATGGTTTAGGAGGTTAGGAAGGTCGGTGTTGTGGAAAATACTTTGAAATTGTGATCTAATTTGGATGTAGATAGGGCGCTCTAAGAGAAAGTGTTTTTCCTCTTCAACCCTCTTAATGTCACAAGGTTGAAATATCCTTGTGTCCCATAGTGTTTTTGGAATTTTCAAATGCCCACTTTTGCTATGTAGCTTGTGTGAGTCGGTTCGTATTTAACAATGTTTATTTTCTTCTTTGCGCTACTCGAAATCAAGAGATACTTTTGATCTTGTAGATTAGGGTTGACCACCTCCTTGTAGTATTTTAATTTCCTTTATCCTTTAACTCTTTATCGCACCATAGAATCTCCTTAAATTTAGATGTAATAATATTTTTAATATTATCTCTATTCTACATAATGACATCTTCTACTATTCCTCAATGAATTAGCCAAGACTTGGCATCGTTATGCCATGCCCTCTTGAGTCATTGGAGTTTAAGCAGTTCTAGGGAGCCTCGTGTCATCTATATTGTTTATCTTGTTATTTTACATTAAGTACCTAATCATGGTTGTGCTCTTAATGGGGTAAAGGATCTCTTCTATAAGGAAGATAGGATATAGTGTATTTCCTTTAATTTTGAGATTGAAAGTTATAAAATTATTTTGGATCGACTCTACCTTTCTCTAGAATTATGTAGAGATATTGAATCCCCAAAATTCACATATCTATAAGATAACAAGAGTGAAGAGAGTATCAAAGAGGAGTTTTTTCTTATCCCATAGCTAAATGCCTACTTATTTACACTTATTTTCAAACCGATAATAAACTTTCCACCCTCCATTTATCCGTTTATGAACACTATAGTTCCAATTGAGCTTGTGATGGATATTGGTTCCAAGATATTTTTATGAAGGAACTTCCTCCAAGATATTGTTTTCATATAGGAAAGTATCATAGGTGATATTTTTTGATATATAAATGTATCGTTGGTGATTTATTATTAAAATATCAACATAAATATCCCAAAAATAATCAAAATTGTATTATTGATAATGATAGTGCTTATTAACTTCCACTAAAGTCAACATTGAGTTATCAAAATTATATTATTGATAGTTATGATTGTGATTAAGCTCAAGTGATATCAACATTGATTTATCACACCTTTCAAAAAACACATCCATCTTAAATGATAAAAGAATTTACACATTAAGAGCCTAGATATGAAAGGTTGGTCATTTCTTCCTTTCACACGATTGAAGTTAAATTAAACCCTGTACCTCTTTGCAATTGTGGGATTATGAATCATAGCGAGGAGGACGCTCATGGGGACGAAGGGATTACAATGGTTTTACCACCCAATGTAAGACTCTCACTAAACCTCTAGTTATCTCTTTTGAACATCAACTTATCTAAGCTTGCTTCAAGAAGTGAGAAAAGCGATTTCATTTCCTAGCATTGTGTAATGTTCTCAACCATCAACCCCATGGTTGGGCCAACATTACTACACGGAAAAACACTACGGTAACATATTATGAATTCTTATTAAATACAATTGCTTAATTACAGTTAAACACAACGTAAGCACATTAATACCGTTAACAGACATAATCCACGGCATTAACAATAATTCACGAATACAACGGAATACATGTAAACATTGCTAGAATCACAGACATGCATATTTAATTGCAATTATACGCATCTATATACTTATCTTTTAGAATGGATGTAATTCACCAACTGCGCGTAGACCTCCCACGAACCTCCCAGCCTTAGACCGCACTGCTCATCACTCTCAGAAGTACGTCACCCCCAGCTGGGACTAAGCTCCATCGGGTAGGGATTCCTACGCTAGGCAGGGAATATAGGAAGACACACAGTCACAGGAGAAGGATTCTCTCCCAGGAGCCACTTATGCCCACTACCCACAGACTCTCATTCCCCACATGTCTGTCCCACCCCAGGAGTATACACTTTCATTGTCACCAAGAATATCCATCGGTTGCTAACCTCCCTTCCCTTGGGCTTCAGCAACAGACCAGACCGGAAGTCTCTGAGCTCTGTGGTAGCTACAGGACTCCTTCCAGGAGTTCTCACTTCCTCTGTGCACTCTCTCACCTGGAGAGAGTCTCTCACAGACTGGGTAAGATGCCTCTTCACCAACAATCACCTCCCTCACATTGGCCAGCAAGCCTCACGAAGTCCAGTAGTGCGTGACCACAACAGTCAATTGGGAAAATGGGTATGGACACTCGAAACGAAAACGATCAGCGCTAAAGAATAGTGGGACTCTGCGATTACAGGATGCGTTAAGCTTTTCGGCAAGCAACACAGGATGCACGGCTCAACAATTACGGAACATTCAGTTCTCCCAACTAGCAATAAGGAACAGACTCACCTCTCTAGTTTTAGAGATGCGTAAGGTGTACAAAGGTTCAATCATAGAGTCCAAACGCGTACAAATGACGGATGGAGTAATTGGAAGGTCGAACCTCGTATTCAGGTGATGGTTGGAGGAATTCCCACCCGACTCCTACGCAACTGTCGACGAAATGGAAAAACAACCCCCAACACGGCTCATTTCGTGGGTTAAATCACGTGCGCCTGGGTCGACACATGTCGCCCATGAAGCTGCATGCATCCCTCCCCAGGAACTTAGGACAAAACATAGATTTCACATGGATTTTGGGATAATATTAAAATATCATTCCCAAGGACTTAAGCACCTAGGATCCACACTTAGCCTCTCTTTCCAACCTTCCAGCCCCCAATCCCTTACCCAGGTTTTTTGGAAGCTTAGTCCCCCATCACTCATTCATCGTGGTCGGTCCACACGCAGAGATGTTTTGTATTAATACCGTGCATACATGTACAAAAATCAGGCTCCTGGCCTTCAACACTTAGGCTCCCTGGCCTAATAACACATAATCCCACTAGATTATATAACTTGGCTCACCAGCCTTATAAACTTGAATTACAGTTCATAAACAAGATTTATACTTCATATACATGATTTACAATAAGGCTCGGCCTTGGGGACATTACACATTGGCTCTTGGCGTATAGATGCATTTGTATCTGATTTTTATTAGGTGCTTGGTTTTCCTTCAATACTTTTATTTCTTTCGAAGTATCATCAGCACAGGCCCATCAATTCCTTTGGTTTTCTAATGCATATGAGGGTTCCTCTTCTCGGAAAATTTTCTATGGTCTACTCTGATCTTTGTTCTTTTAATTCTCTTTCTTCTTGGTCTAGGAATCTTTGGGTTCATCTATTTGCACTAGTGTCAATGGAATAGGGGGTTTCCCTTTAGGAAACATGGATTCCTTGAGGATCTTTCTCCTCTACACTAGGTTGAACCTTGGGAAGCATTATTTAAGTCAGAGATTTGCGTCTGGTTTTCTATCAAAATGGATTATAGAGAAGCATAGGAATTCAGAAGGATTCTGAGAAACCATGAGTAGTTAATATAGTGTAACAAAAACTCTATATTCTCTCTGACCTCCAAGGTACACAAGAATGAACATCAGTGCACTTCCCATATTGCAATAAATATAAACACCATTATGCAAAAAAAAGAAGAAAATTGGTGAAGGGTGATTGCAACATGCTAAGGAATATGGTTTTCACCTTGAGCGAAGATTTGCAATTAGCAACCTCTAATCATAGAATGTCTACAAATTCAGTCCAAGCAAAGTTAAAGGAAGAAGACATAATGCATCAAACAATAGAAGAGATGGATCTTGAGAATACAAATTCTCTTCTTAACAATCATAGGTAGGAAGAATAAATTCATGTTTTCCCATAAGTTCTATATTTACTAATTTATAAAAATATTAGAATTTTTCAGAGATGGATCTTGAGAATACAAATTCTCTTCTTAACAATCATAGGTAGGAAGAAGAAATTCATGTTTTCCCATAAATTCTATATTTACTAATTTATAAAAATATTAGAATTTTTCTTTAATTTGTATAATTGCAAATTTTATAACAAGAATGATTGAAATGTAACATCTATAAACTTTTGTAATTTTTTCTTTAAGTTTTAAAAAGCTATATGTCATGCTTGAAAAC
Source organism: Picea sitchensis (assembly GCA_010110895.2). Classification (NCBI taxonomy): domain Eukaryota; kingdom Viridiplantae; phylum Streptophyta; class Pinopsida; order Pinales; family Pinaceae; genus Picea; species Picea sitchensis. The sequence continues at coordinate 121,226 of SNQJ01S0034237.1, read as the reverse complement.
TCAAAACAACTTTGTTTTAGTAATCTGTTACTTAGCCATGAGATACAACTTAAAAAGCTATATGTCATGCTTGAAAACTCAAAACAACTTTGTTTTAGTAATCTGTTACTTAGCCATGAGATACAACTTTTATAATATGTGTTTACTAATTTTTATTAAAATTTTAATAATAAAAATAATTAGTACATATTTTTATATATTATATTGAAACTTATAAATTAATTGTAATTATGAAACATTTATGTTTATTTCCTTTCATTTAGAGAATGCTTATTTTATTTGGATATATATTCCACATTCGAGATCTAATAATAAAAACGAAGCTTAGTTCAGGAAAAAAGAAAGAATAGCCTTTCAATTAAAAAAAAATCAAAGAATTTCATCCACCTTAGTTGAAGAAAAAGGTGATTTATAGTTTTTTTCTTAATATGAATGATCAATAATAGACAATTTCACAAATAAAGCTAGGTGTTAAATAATATAAATTGCATATATATTTCATTGTTGAGGCGCAAGTATTTTCGAAATTATACCTATTGCTTATCCAATTTTTAGAGTATCTAAATTGGTTTATTTAAAAATCTTTCTAAATATGTTAAAATAATATCTGGAATACCAGCAAATGACTCAGCGTTCATGGCCGACATATAAACATCAAACGTATTCAGCATCATGTTCTCGATCTTTTTAAAATTCGGGTGGGCTCTAGTATGCAGATGGTCGTCGATATTGGGTTGTGTGTGGAGGGTGACGTTTTGTGCGAATACGTTACAGTGATGACGTATCGATGTCGTTCAAACCAAGGTGTCGTAATCTGAAGTCAATTCAATCATAGCTTAAAAAAAATATAATTTAATATTATTTTGAAATTTTGAAAAAAATAAAAAAAAAATTAAAAATCGTTATAGGTATTGGTATATTGTTTAATGGTTTTTTAATAATAATGTTAAATACAATTTTTTAATTAAATTTCAGGGTTAAGTGGTTTGTAAATGGAAAAGTTAAGGGCATTGAAGGTCATTAACTTGGAAATTTTAAATTGGAATATACAAGCTCTTCAATTTAGCAATTAAGTAGGGTTTTCCTAAACCTTGAATGCAAAACCTCATTGTTCTTGTTTTTAAAAATGGAATAGAGACATTTCCTCTAATTATAGGACCATTATGATTAGCCTGATCTTAGCTAAATTATATGGAATTATTTTGGAAAAGAAGATTACCCTATGGCTAGAAAGTCATGGTAAAAGAGCCACAGGCCAGGCCAGATTTAGGAGATATCATTCAACCGTGGACTATGTTATTACCTTTAGGATCATTGCAGAGGAGTTTCACAATACTAAAACAAATCTTTTTTGTTGTTTTGTTGACTTTAAAAAAGCTTTCGACATGATTCCCATGAAAAACCTTTCGAATAGGTTGGAAAAGATAAAAGTGTCTTTTGGGTTGAGGGTTGTTGCAATAATATTGTATGAGAACATTATTTCCATGTTTAAGAATACTGAGGGCTAGTCGAAAAAAATTAACTGCAATATTGGAGTCAAGCAAAGTTGACCCTTATATCCTACCCTTTTTGGCATATACATTGACAAGTTAAAAGATTGTTTGGAAGAAGAAGGTTGTGTTGGCCCTACTCTCATTGGTATAATAATCAATCTTCTTCTTTATGTTGATGATATCATTCTTATGGTGAGGTCTCCCACAATCTTGGAAAGAAACTAAGAATCCTCAAGGATTTTTGCTCCAATATCGGTATGACTGTCAATACTGACAAGACTAAGATCGTGATCTTTAAATCCAACAAGACCACTTATGATACCTTCATATATGACAACAACAACTTGGAGGAAGTCACCTCATACAAATATCTTGGAATCGATATTCTCCAAAAGCTCAACTGGAATTACAGCGTTAAAAAAAGGATAATTGGAGGAAAGAAAGTTTATTATGGGATTGAAAATAATTGTAAATCAATCGACCTTTGGATATGGGATAACAAAAAACTCAAATTTCAGACTTTTGTTACGCCTATTATTCTATATGGATGCGAAGTTTGGGGATGCAGCATCTCTCAAGAATACTGGAGAAGGATAGAGAAAGTCCAAAAGAATTGTATAACATATAATCTCAAAATTAAGGGAAATACACCCTATCCTATCCTCCTCTTAGAGGAAAACTTTTCCCCCATTGAGAGAACAACTATGAGTAGATACCTAATGGTTAAGAACATGTGTTTCATGTTTAGAGGTCACAAGTTCAAATCCAAAGGGGGTTAGGGTATGTATACCTCCGTAGACTTTACCAGTCAAATTGTTGGGCGGAGGGGGGTCCCTTGTTCCACAAGTTAAACAACGTGGAAGGCAACAAGTTTCCTAAAGTTTCCTCAAACTCCATTCATAACAACCTTTGACTCAAGCAGCAATGGCATAAAGATGCCCAATCTTTGCTAAGACATTGGCAAATCATGAAGAGACCATTTTGCAGAATAAGGATACTATTTTTTTTTTAAATAAGAAAGGGGGGGAGCCTGCTATAATATATTATCAAAAAACTGTATCAGAATGTACATAGTCAAGAGTTTGAGTCACCCAAAATGTTGTCGGAAACCGGAAACCAGCATAGGTACATAGCAAAAACAACTATAAACTAGTGGCACCTGTCCTTCCCGGAGGAGACCAGGACAGGTGCCTAAAGTCTAAGAGAACATAAAACAGTAGCATAAAACTAAATAGCCATAGAACATGAAAAACCTAGGTAATTGGTGACATGTCGCCTTCATTTGTCTTCCACGTGGAGCCGGCCGGGATGGCGAAAGACTGCGCACAGAGGGGACATTTTCGTCGTGCTGGAGCGCCAGAGTAAGCATCGAGAAGCATGTCTAGGCATTGGCCCATGATGAGGGCAAGATGCTCCAGGTCAGACATGTGGCCTCGGAGCTCAAACACCAAGGACAGGTGCTCCTCACGGAGGAGAAATCCATGCAGATCACCACCTTCATCGTCGGGCGTCCTTCGCTTCACGTCATCCTTCCCTCCACTCCATCCTTCCCTTCCCTTCGCACATCCAACATCAAACGCAGCTTACAGGTCCTGCCAAGGAACCTCTTCCACAATGCAACCAGGAAAATCGACGTCCAAACCCAAATTGTGTTTGCATTCCCCACTGCCAGACCTCACTATGTTGCATGGTGCCTCCATTGTCGCCAGGTCCTCCAAATTTGGGTCCTCCTCTACAATGCAAGCTGGGTACAATTCCTTAGTAGCACCCTCCAACTTGACGGTGTCCATACTGCTGCGGCCAATTCCCTTTTCGGCGATGGTGGAGAGCAGAGCCTTCTCCTCGACTCGAGCCTTCTTTCTCAACAGTGAAGTAGCCATGATCAGAGCACGTTTGAGGTGCTCTTTGCACCGTCGCTGTGCCTTGTGGGCGTTCCAAGAAGAGCCACGGCGAGGCATTCCTCGTTTCCTAGTCATGTTGCAGAGCGCTCGCCAGGAAATACACACAGGCTGGGACGAGGGCGGAAGCCAATTGAGAGCACAGGCATAAGGACTCGCAGCAATGCTCCATGAAAGGATGGTGAACCGGGGCGCAAGGAGCGCGAAACTACACCATAACCTCCAAACGCAGAGCAGAGCCAAGACCGGAGCAAGTGAAAACAAATAATCAGACTGCAAATACCCATGACCGCCTTTAACATCACACTTGCCGAGCTTGTAAATGATCGCTCGAGGGAGGAGTCCTCCCATCGCAGAGCTGCTGTTATGGCTGTCCTGCATCCTTAATGCGGGTGCTATGGTGACGGCCTCCAACATTTAATCCCCGGCTGAGTGAAAGCCATTTGGCACGCCTTCGCCACTTGTCACCCCATACGGGGAGTATAAGGATACTATTAAAAATATTACTAAATCAAAATTTAAGGAGAAAATCTGGTGTGATAAAGAATTAGAGGAAAAAAAAATTAAGGTATTACAAGGAGGTAATCAAGCGTAATCTAGAAGATCAAAATTATCTCTTTGTTTTTACAGGTTTAAAGAAAAAAATAATCATTGCTAAGATAAGAACAAGTTCTCATGAGCTCCATAGTGAAACTGGAGGTTGGTTCATTCCTAAAACACTATGGGATCAAAGAGTGTGTCACCTTTGTGACACTGAGAAGCTTGAACATGAAAAACACTTTCTGGTAGAGTCTATACATAGATTAGATCTCAATTTAAAAATATGTGTAACCCTACCAACCTTCATAACATTTTAACTCAACAAAACTATGGTGATCTTGGAAAGTTTCTCTTAATGTTTTTTTAGCATAGAAACAAAATTCCAACGAATTGAACTAATCCCTTACCCTCCTAAGGTTTGATAAACTAATCCCTTACCCTCTTCAGGTCACCAATTCAATTTCAATGAATGTTAATCATCATCATCATATATTATGATTATTTTAAGAAAATATATGAAGGTTTAATAAAATATAATAGAAAAAAATACTAATATTAATTTTAATATTATTTTACATTATTTTTTTAATATTTTAACTTTTTAAAATTTATTAAGTGAATGATATATTTTGATTAATGAAATTGTCATGTTTTATTAATAAATAGAATTTAAAGTAATATTAATCATATAAATTAATAAATAGAATTTAAAGTAATATTAATCATATAAATTAACACAATGTTGTATCTTTTCATATGGAATGGGTTTTAAATACTAAATCTAAATCAATTGAATAAAAAACTATTTAATTTTTCTCTTGGTTTAAGAAAATGATATACTTTGGTTTAAGAAAATGATACAATTTATATAAAGAAATTTTAAGTATTTTAATGAATAAGTAAAGATGAATGTAATATTATGTATAAAAGTTATTGAAAATTGAAAATGATAGAACTTTAAATACTTATGTTGAAAGAGATTATTTTATTTTGAAAAATAATTTGTATAGTTTATATAAATTATAGGAAATAAAAGAAAGAAAATATAAAATATATTTATAATCAAAGTAGATTAATATAATATAATTAAAGTAAATTGTAATTATATATATATATATATATATATATGTATATATATATATATATAAGAGTGTAAATTAATTATTAATTATGCTAAAGGAATGGTAAATTAATTATTAATTATGCTAAAGGAATGCATATATGGAGAGATTTTGCGTGAAACTTGTCAACTAAGTAAACTTATCAACCGATAATGTTGTTTTATTTCTTTTCCACCTATCCCTTGTCTCATTTGTTTTTCATCCAACTATCCCTTGCCTCCTTTATTGTTTTTTGGATTGACCTCCCAACACCACAACAAGTCCCTGCGATTAGCTCCCTTTTCTACTTCCACTAGTTGTTTTAATGTATTTTCCTCCACTTTTTTGCTAAAGCCGGTGCTATTTATCGGGAGGACATTATTTATGGTGTTATTTGTGTCGAACAACAAAATTTGGCGCCAACCTAGGTGTTATTAGTGCCCTATTTAACGCCCAAGTTAGCATCGAAGTTAGCTCCCTAGTTAGCGCCCTAATTAGCCCCTACTTTAGTTTCCACTATAGCTCCCAATTTAGCTTACAAATTAGCTTCCATTTTAGCTTCCTTTTTAGCTTCGAGTTTGACTTCCAATTTACATCTATAGAATATTTGTCGAAACTCTCTTGAAATGTCATGGAACTTCCAATACACCCATCACAAATGTCATTCACCAACCCCACACAGTGAGCAGTGAATGGGGCCAACATAGAAATTTTTTCAAATTGTTCTTGTATCTGTCTAAATTTGATGTAGTTAGAGAATATACATGCCTTGACATTAGGGGAGGGTTTAAGGAATCAAGGATGTCTGATGTTCTGACATAATATTTGAGATCATCCGTGTTTACATCAATATTCATAATGGACGTATCATTGTCATCATTCATCATTTCCGTCTATAGAATCCTGGTTGGAACTCTATTGGAATGTCAAGGAACTTCCAATACACCTATCACAAATGTCATGCACCAACCCCACATATTGAGTAGTGAATGGGGCCAACATTGAAATTTATTCAATCTATTCTATATACATCGAAATTTGACATGGTTAGAGTAGATACATGCCTTGATGGTATGGGAGGATTTTAACACTCAAGGATGTTTGATGTCCCCACATAATGTTTGATATCATCCATCTTTTCATCAACGCTCATCATGCATGTCTCATTGTACTTATTTGTCATATCCATCTATATAATCTTTGTCAAAACCCTCTTGAAATGTCATAGAACTTCCAATACACCCATCACAAATGTCATCCACAAACCCCACATAATAAGAAGTGAATGGGTTAGGGATTATATATTAGGTGAAGGGATTAATGACATACATCGACCCTACATGGTTAGTAGTGAATGAGGCCAATGTTGAAATTTCTCCAAATTGTTCATGCATGCATCGAAATTTGACATGGTTATACTAGGCACATGTCGCTTGATAGTATGGGTGGGTTTCGAGACTCAAGAATGTCTTATGTCCCCACATAATCTTCAAGATCATTTATGTTTTAAGGGGTTAGGGCTTAGATGGTATAAAGGTTAAGGTATTAGGTTTAGTCTTAGTGAAATATTTCAATTTGTTTTAAAATATAAATCAATGAATAAAATTTGGATACATTAATTAGCCTAATCATCTGGATCTACATTGATTTACATATACAATATATTGAACTATATTTTTTGACAATTTCCAATAAATGACCACTAACCATGCTAACTCTTATATAAATAATCCTAATTTTTTTTTCCAACAATTCATAGAAATGATTGAACACTTTAAGGATATTGCAAAGGGTAATTTGTATCATCAGAAATAACACTGAAGCATTTCATGAAAGTTTGGGCCATAAGAATCAACATTTTAAAAACTGGATTACATGTAATTCTGAAAATTTAGAAGTCTTGGTCATTATCATTATTTTCTGCAACAATGTCATCGAGTCTATCATTGTCAATGTTCATATTTTATTTCAAGTAGTTAATATTATCATCATCCTCATCTTGATCTACATCATCTTCATCATCACTAAAATTTGACTGTAGACCATCTATATTGTTACTAGATGTATTTGGATCATCATTTTCTATACCATCCATATTGTTGTCTTCCATAACATATTCTAACTCTAGATTGTTGTCTTCTTGTGCCTAAACATAACCATCTTCAACATCATCATGCATTTTATATTCTTCTATGTTATCTAATATCTCTCTCTCATTTTATTGGACATCATTGTTTTGCTCAATATCCACTAATGCATCATCCAATACACGCCTTAATCTTGGATCATAATGTATGACAAATATCCATTTCCAGTCCAAAATATCTTCAAAGACAAATACCTACACATGAATGACATACATATATTAGAAATATCTTATAACACTTTTATTGATTAATAAACAAATATATATTATCACAATAAACTATGAATCAATAGCTTAATGATCACTATTGCTTCTTATATGAATTAGAGAAATACCCACTCACAACGAATTGGTAGAACATAAGTGTAAAATCCCGCTCTTGCACGCACTGAGCGAACTTATTCTTTGAGGACACTTGCTTGGAAGTGATCCAGATTATGATACTATTGGTCATTTGATTTTGATTATGAGGCATTATGTATGTGATTATATTTTATTTTTTTGTATTTACATAGATAGGTTCTATTCACTAGATTCTCTTGAGTGTGAAGGACTTTGGACCTCGAGGATGCAGAGGCATCGATGAAACCCCTTGGAATCTTGATCGAGTTAGGGAGTGGACTATTGGGGTTTGATTGTTGTAGATATGACATATGTACATCTGATTAGATGTTATGATCATGATTATTATTGCTGATATGATTGTTGATGATGCAGGTTGATGATATCTTACCGACTAGACTCACATGTAGAGTAGAGGGGTCACACACGATGACAAGAGATGTTGAGGGAGAGGTGTGCACAACAACCCTACCATAGCCTACTAGCACTCCCACCATCGCTCAAATTGTAGTTTAACGATTACCTTGTTCGAGAAGACCCATGATTTCATGAGGGCAGACTGTGATAGTCGTTCATGATGATTCTAAGGGGAGCGCAATAAGGCAGGGGTCTTATTCCTTAGAGGCGCTTAGTCTCCCACAAGATCACCTGGCGGAGTATTGACTCTAGGGTTTTTTGATGTCTACCAAGTCAGTCAAGAGGTCAGTGGCACCCTTAGAGCATGTAGTGCATCTTGAAGGGCATGTCGTGCAAGAAAAACGAAAAGAGGCAAGTGGCACGCAGTGTGTCCTGAAGGGCACGTCGCACAAGAAAAACAGAATGAGGTGAGTGGCACCCTTGGAGCACCTAGTGCGACCTAAAGGGCATGTCGCTTTGTTAACTAATAAGTGAATAAACCTAGATGGCCTTAGAATGAATGATGTGATAAGAAATATTTAAAAACAATTTCCCTAATAAAAATGTCGCCCAATCTAGGAAAATCAAATCTAGGTCTAAGTGCTACTTGTGGTCAAAATAATAATAATAATAATAATAATAATTAACCATGTGACGAGAAGGGGGTAAGAAATTCAATTAATTTATTAAAATCAAATTACTTTGGGGGATTAATTTAAAAAAAAAAAAAGAGAGGGGAAATGATTGTTTGTTACATACGCTAATTAAAATTATTAATTAAAAAGAAAACAGGGAAAAAGGGTAATTTCTAGACTTGCTGATTTGAGCTTTAGATAAAAAGGGAAAAAGAGGGAAACTTAAAAGAATTAGGAAACTAAGGGAAAAAGGGGGAAACATAAAGAAAAAGGGAAACATAAGGAAAACACAAAATAAAGAACTTAGTAAGGAATCTTGCCTTTAAGAACCTTCTAAATTAAACTCAACTAGGAATTTAGTAAGGGCGTAAGTCATTAAAATGTTTAAGGGAATATGGGGACACCTAGGAGCGATTCTAGGAATTCTTTTTGGTGGGTGAGGAAATTAGGAGTAATTAAATAAATTAATGAAATTTATTTTTGGTGCAACTAAGGGGATGGGTGACATGTGTACGGGGAGGTTTTTTCTGAATTAAATTAATGAAAAATAAATTGAATGAGAATTTGGGAAATAAATCACTTAGAAACTCTATATAAAGGATGTATGAGGAGGAGTATGGATCTCTTCTTCATGCGTAAAATTACACTGCATAATTTTTTTCTTGTCAGACTTATCTTGTGGAAGTTGGGATACCCAGCGTAGTGACGAGTGGTAGCTCGGCCTTTCGAGGCGAGATGGGAGCTAGTTGATCTCTGGTATAGTGTGCGTGGCCCCTTTGTAGATCGGGGGGCTAAGGAGGGAGAAGAGTACCCCTAGCATTGGCTGAGAGGTACCGGTGAAGTCAGATCGGTCGGTAAGAGGGAGTTGGATGGAGTGTGCATGGGACAACAACTCACAGTTGTCATCTTGGGATATGGTACACATGCTTTTATTTTGAATGGTAGATTAATATTGTTCTTGTGCTTTCATTTCTGTACTTTTTATTGTGTAAAGAAAGGTTTTTTACTTAGAGGTTTTAATCAAGAACTTAAGGTCATCATATCTTTACGCTCCCTGCATCGAATTGATTTCCTTGGCCATCGATATTTGATTTCGATGAGCATTCTGTTTTTTTATTATTGATTATTTAAATAGATTGTGCCTTATCTTTCGTCCTGATCTGTATATCATCAGTCCACACCTGAGAAGTTGGCTAGGATCCGAATTGATGGTCGTCACTTTGGTGCATATCAACCTATGGATTCTAACGCCCTGTTTTTCTGTGCATGTTGTCTACCCATTCTTTGCTCTGTGTTTGACAATGATTTGTAGTTTATTTTAATGTGCAATGGTGGCATTGTTATTGTGTAATGGTTGAATGTTATTACTTTTATTGTTGAGATTTTAACCTTGATTACAATTTAATATTCTGAACTGCAATCCCTTCTCCATAGATTTCAACTCCCTTTTAACATTTTTGAGAATGCCCTAATAACCAGACTGTGTGTTTTCCTTGAATGAGAATGACAACGATATAACTTGTCTGCGTTTCCTTCCATGACTATGTATGTATCACATTACTTACCACTATGAAACATTACTCTGCGATTTTTATTGCTTACACTTGTTGACTTTTGCTTGTTGATCATCAATACCCCAGCGTTGAGGGGAGAAATGTATATGTTCCTCCACCACGAATTTCTCCTAGCACGTTCCAACATTCAATTCATTTTTCTGGGCATTTTTACCCATCTTCTAGCTGGTATTTTAACCTTTTATTTTCCTTGCGAATTTACTCTGTGGTTATTAATACCTCTGGTCTGCGAATTCCCCTCTGCGATTTGTTACACTGATGGTGAATTGAATCTGCGGTTTTTATTACCTCTGGTCCACGAATCCCCTCTGCGATTATCACATTTAGATGGCAAATCTTACCCTGCGAGTTAATACATATCGACTCACATATTTCTAGGCTTTAGACAACAATAATATATTTGTTATTTGAGATCCAAATTTATATTTACACAGTAGTTTTGACAACAATACTATATTTACGTTTTATTTACACAACAACTTCATACCTTTAACTCATCAATTAATTTCTAATAGATAGTCTTAGCATACAACCTTAGTGTATTTAAAGAACAATGTGTTAAATCGCCTGATTGCATTTTTGGAAGGTGTGTTAGCATGGGCATGACACCGATTTTATTGGATTCATTAGACAACGATTTGGTGGTAAATCTTACGTGATACTTGAGTGTGTCAGCAATTGATAAAATCACTATGTATTGTGATTATGATGACCACCCCGACATACAGGAGTCCAGTCGTTCAACAATGATTTATATATATTAAAGAAAATGATTTTACCCAGAGCACTAACTTGCATTTTTGAATATCCCCATCGATATGAACTAGGACATGAGAAATATGGATTCCCAAATTGGAAAACGTACTATGTGCATTATCGCTATTTGGAATTTGTACTGTAAGAATTTAGCTGGATAATAAATCTACACCCTTTACTTGTAGCCTTACCTGAAGGAACACCCTGCCCTTTACAGACGTAGACAAGATTAAAATTGATTTTCAGTGGTTGTTTTGGTATAATACCATATTCTTTAACGAAATATCCACCTAGGGAATTGAAGTCGTATTGAATCAGCTCAATGTTCACAACATAATTCTCAGCAATCAATAATGCATCACTATATTTTTCCACTATGTAAGAGAGTTGAATGTTTAGTCAAGCCCTTCAAAGGATGGGGATGGAGAAAAATTACTTTTACCGTCAATTATTGATTAAACCCTAATCTTAGATTTAGATTTAATGACTTATTTAGATAACATAGACACCCCATCTGTCTACATTCATTTTCGATTACTCATCATTTCGGCCAACTACCTTTTTTATGACAACATCACGACTTCAATCACCATCGTGTATGCGGGTATAATAATTGCTTGATGTAAGTTGTCGTAATTCAGAAGTAAGTCTATGCCACATTGCACTTGGAATTATCTATCCTTGACACACAGTTTATTCAACAATAACACCTCTTCAATGGATAGGGAGATGGAGGTAAGGTTGATGAGACATCCAAGTTAATGTACCTCCTATTTTTTTTTCATCTCCAAAGTAGTTTAAGCTTTCATCCACTTCGAAAAAGATTTTGGTTTGTTGGTAACATGTTGAATGGATTTTTGAGAATTAGATTAATTCCCAGAAATTAAACTCTTGTTTTTTTACAGATCAGTCATGAACTTGTTTGAATGATGGAACTGATTGTTTTTAGAAAAGTTGAAATATTAAAATGATTATTGTAGAATGGATTCTCTAGGGAATATTTCATCGATGGCTAATCACGTTCTTTAAATGATGTATGTTTGCAATAGAATTAGTTGTGCAAGGAATTTATCATGTTGTATGAATGTTATAGTTGTCATCTTCCCTTGCATCTTGCGACTTGTCGATTGGGTGCTTGGGTTAATTTTCTTCTTGTCAGATAATTCAGTCTCCTAACACATTGGGTTTTTCTTGAATCTTTGGTCTAGAGAGGTTAAGTTGCATGAGGGTTATTGTCATGCCTATCCCCTGGTGACGACATGATTCCTGATGAGGGGATCATTGTGCACCTTCATGTATAGAGGTGAATGATAACTTGGCCAGAGTCTGTGCTTCCCGAGGAGGGCACTCATTCATCGTAATTGATGAGGGAACTTGGTTTGTAACACCTTAGCGTGGTTTGGTTATGCACACTGTAGAGTTTTCCAGTTATTGTTCATCAAGCCGTTGTGTCAGGATTATGGGTGTTGTCCTTTAGCTTGTAGGTGTTGTCTCGTTGTGTCGGGCTGGTGGTCGTTGCATTGTCCTTGTGTCACATCTTCGTCTTGTAGCATGATGAGCTATTGTGTAGGGTCATTGGTTGTCTGCTTCTTGAATGTGGATGTTGTATTTTTCGTTAGGTTGTATGGTTTAACTGTTGTTGTTGTTGCCTTCCTGCCAAAACACACAAAAAAAAATTGCACTTTTTTCTTTTCTTGTATTCATAACGATTGGGTTCGTTACATATGGTATGAGAGAGGGTTCAACCCTATGACTATGGATCGCCATGTTTTCCACTGTAGTAAACCCTTTAGTATTGACCTAGCGCTAACTAAAATATTTAACATGTTCATGTGGTTATCTTGATTAGATGATGCCACAAAGGTTAGTGGCGTGGTGTCATAGAAGGAGCTGTGACACCTCCATAAGTGTCGTGCCCTTGGAGTCTAACCCCCAATGCAAATAAGAAGTCCTTGGGATGGATTCAAAGTTTGTAAGGGATGATTATGATCTAACAAGGCCCTTCCAGGGAATTTTAGAGGACTTGATTCACCATATGTACCGAGTTAAGGCCAGGGCACATGTACTCTTGAGGGACCACAACGCGCCCTAGCCAATACCATTAATGTTTGCTTCGAACTCGAGAAGGCCAAATTTTCGAGTTCTTTGGTGCCCCAAATGACACAGCCACCGAGGCATGGTGGGAGACTATGGTGATGTGCTTGCACTTTGTGATTATATTTCCAACATGAAGGCCCGCATGGCAGTCTTCAGCTGAAGGGGAGCACTCTTCTATGGTGGAAGACGCTCCTGTCATTTTTTGAACATAACCGTCGAAGACATGTCATGGGAACTTTTCAAGGAATGGTTCCAGGAGAGGTATATTTCTAAGGAGTTCAATGAGTGTCAGCTCAATGATTTCAACGCCTTGTAGTAGGGATACTGTACGTTGCCCAAGTACGAGGGCCATTTTTGGATCTTCTTTGATATGATCTGTACTTGAATATCGAGAAACTTAAGGTCAATAGGTTAGTTCTTGGCCTTAATGTCAACATTCATGCAAAGGTTGGGATTCTGATGCCTCAAACTTAGCATGAGGTCATTTAGAAGGCCCTCATAGCTGAGGAGTATATTTTAACGGGGTTCAGAGTAGGGCTCCAGTGAGGCCCGAGGGGAAGACATCATCTGGTGTGCAACAACATCAGACCCCAACTAGACTTTCACCAGGATATCGTGGCTTCTAGAGAATATCCACTTTCACTACACCATGGCGACCAATGCCTCCATAGCAGACTCCTTACTGTCTCTAACTAGACCCTTAGTATTGCAATAGATCCTGGTGTTGTCAAGAGTTTCATCTCTGGTGTAGTGCTAAAAAGGATTAAGGTAAAGGGAGTTGAACATGATGATTTTAGCTTTGTAGAGATGTCTTTGGGAGCCAAACAAAAGGTTGGAGGGAATGTTACAAGCTATAACCTTAACCTCGAAGAGTTCTCCCTAGGTCCAACCTGTATGTTAAGATCTTAGGATCTTATGACGTCATGATCAGTATGGATAGGTTGAAATTGCCTGAGTCGATACTCAACTATAAGATGAAATAGTTGAGCTTGGTCGATGATGAGGGATAGAGACATGTGATTGTAGGACCGAACCAAGGTGTTTCCCTGAGGTTTATCTCTTCCTTGCAACTATGAAAGATCATGCGCAAGGGATGTATGATTTATGCGATCCTTGCATTAAACGAGAAGGGAATAGTGGAAGGTCTAGAACACCTTTCGGTGGTGAGAGAGTTTGCAGATGTCTTCCCAGAGGAGTTACCTGGGATGTCACCAGAGAGGGAATTGGAATTTACCATAGACCTAAAACTGGTGACTGAACCAATAGCAAGAACACCTTATCGTATGTCAACCCAGGAGTTACAAGAGTTGAGAGTGCAACTGAAGGAGTTGTTGGACATAGGAATTATACATCCAATTGTGTCACCGTGGGGTGCACCTGTTATTTTCATATGAAAGAAGGAGGGGCTGTGGAGACTCTGCATATACTACCATCATTTGAAAAAGGAAACGATCAAGAATCACTATCCATTTCCAAGGATTGATGATCTATTTGATTAGATGAAGGGTCAGATGGTGTTTTCAAAGATCGACTTGAGATCAGGGTATCACCAGTTACGGATCAAGGAGGATGAAGTCCCTAAGACTGCCTTTAAGACAAGGTTTGGACATTACAAGTTTATTGTTTTACCGTTTTCACTGATGTACACCCCAGGGGTATTTATGAGTTTGATGAATGGGGTTCCATGAGTACTGGGACAAGTTCATCCAAATATTCATTGATGATATTTTGATTTACTCTCGAACAATGGAGGAGTGTGATGAGCACTTGCGATTGGTACTATAGTGTTTGTGAGAGAACAAATTATATGGGAAATTGTCTAAATGCTCGTTTTGTCAATCAAAGATTCCCTACTTAGGGAATGTCAATTATCGTGAAGGTATCGTCATGGATCTAGCAAAGGTCGAGGCTATTATGGAATGTCCTGCACCTATGAATGTCCCAAAAGCATGTAACTTCATGGGTTTAGAAGGATAATATCGACAGTTTGTCGAGGGATTTTCGAAAATAGCAAATCTGATCATGAAATTGCATAAGTAGAACAAGAAGTTTGTTTGGACCGAGAAATTCACGGAGGCATTTGAGAGGCTCAAGGAGGTTTTGAAAACAACACCAATACTAAATTTCCCCAAAGTGGACGTGGACTTCTTGGTATGCACTGACGCATCCAAGGAAGGTTTAGGTGGAGTCTTGATGCAAGACGATCGATTGATCGCTTACATCTCAAGGAAATTGAGAAGGCATGAGGGGGGCTATGCGACACATGATTTGGAGTTGTTAGCCATTTTTTAAGCCTTGAGAGTTTGGAGACACTACCTTATTGGACGAAAATTGAACTAAAAACCGTCCAATGTGGACTACAACACATCTTTACGCAAAGTGACCTGAAAGTGCGACAACGACGTTGGTCAGAACTTCTTAGCGAGTACGACTTCGAACAGTGAACCGAGTTTCAGATGCATTAAGTTAGAGACCACACATATTTTCATTGTTGCCACTTCAAATGTATCTAAGTAAAACTATTCTAACTTTACAGCGTGACGATGACTGGTACAAGGAGGTCAAGGAATTTATCGTACCAAACGCCATTATGGTACCAAGATTTGAAGGATTTATGTTTGATGACGATGGATTATGAGGTTTAAAAATTGGATTTACGTACCATCGAACGATGAGTTGAGGAGTTTGATCCTAAATGAGGCTCACAAAGAAGTGTACATGGCTCACCCGGGAGTCACGAAGATGAGGGCACACCTTAAACCCTTATTCTTCTAGAAAGGAATGAAGGCAGACATAGTCAACTATGTGACTAGATGTTTAGAATGTTAATAGGTGAAGGTTGAACAAAGACATCCAACAGGATTACTACAACCTCATGCTATTCCGGAATTGAAATGGGAGGTCATTTCGATGGATTTCATTGTTGGGTTTCCACTGACAACAAGGAGACACAACTCTATTTTTGTGGTAGTCGACACTCTGACGAAGAGTGCTCATTTTATTCCCGTACATACGATGTATCAGGAACCTAACATAACTATATTTTTCATTAGTGAGATTGTGAGGTTGCATGGCGTGCCTAAAAGAATTATATCTGATCGAGGATCAAGGTTTACTAGACTATTTTGGACTAGTTTCCAAGAGGCCTTGGGAACCCAACTTAACTTTAGTACTACGTATCGCCCTGAGACAGACGGATAGACCGAATGAACAAACCATGTCTTGGAAGACATGTTTCACATGTACGTGATGGACAAACATAAGTGTTGAGAATAATTCTTTCCACTGGTAGAATTCGCTTATAACAACAGTTACCAAAGCACCATTAAGATGGCACCTTTCGATTTTCTTTATGGGAGACTGTGTCGAAAACCTTTGAGTTGGGATCAGCTTAAGGATAGCATCTTGATGGGACCAAAAGCGACCCAATAAATGGAAGATCAAATGAAAACAATAAGACAAAGGTTCAATGAAGCACAGGATCGAAAGAAGAGTTATGTCGATGCGCGTCGTCTCGACCATAGTTACAAAGTTGGCGATTGAGTATTCTTGCTGGTAAAACCACATAAGAGTTTGATCAAGTTTGGAAAGGGAGCTAAACTCTCTCCTAGGTACGTGGGACCTTTCGAGAATGTGGAGAGGAAGGGGCCTATGGCCTATTGACTAGCCTTGCCTGATTCTTTGAGGCATATGCACAATGTTTTTCATGTATCTGTTTTGAGACATTATATTAGTGATCCTATGCATGTTATGGACATGCATTCCTTGCAGGTATCAGAAGAGGGGGGGGGAACTCACGGCTAAGCCAATCTACATCCTGGATCATCGCATTCAACAAATACGATGTCAAACAGTAGACCAGGTCAAGGTCCAGTGGGACAACTATAGTTGACACTCAGCGACCTGGGAGGATGCATATGATATGTGTGAGAAGTTTCCATTTTTTAATAGATAGACTTATGAAAATGTGATACAAATTATTTTGGCACTTATGTAGTGTGAAACCTTGGGACGAAGTTTAGACCAAGAGGGGGTGTATGTAACATCCCACTCTTGCGTGCACTGAGCGAACGTATTCTTTGAGGACACTTGCTTGCAAGTGATCTAGATTATGATACAATTGGTCATTTGATTTTGATTATCAGACGTTATGGATGTGATTATATTTTATTTTGTGTATTTACATAGACATGTGATATTGACTGGGTTCTCCTGAGTGTGCAAGACTTTTGACCTCGAGGATGAAGAGGCATTGATGAAACCCCTTGGACTTCGGATCAAGTCAAGGAGTGGACTATTGGGGTTTGATTATTGTAGATATGACATATGTACCTCTGATTAGATGTTATGATGATGATTATTATTGTTGATATGATTGTTGATGATGCAGGCTGATGATAGCTTGTCGACCAGAATCACATGCGGAGTAGAGGGGTCACGCATGACGACCAAAGACATTGAGGGAGAGGTGTGGACAATAGCCCTGCCATAGCCTACAAGCACTCGCCATGGCTTGAACTATATGTTAACAATTACCTAGTTCAAGAATACCCATGATGTTGTGAGGGAAGACTGTGACATTCATTCACAATGATTCTAAGGGGCACACAATAAGGAAGAGGCCTTATTCCTTAGAGACCCTTAGTCTGACATAATATCACCTGGAGGAGTATTGACTCCACAAGTTTTTTGTGTCCACCAAGTCAGTCAAGAGGCAAGTGGCACCCTTGGAGCACGTAGTGCGTCCTGAAGGGAATGTCGCACAAGAAAAATGGAAAGAGGCGAGTGGCACCCTTGGAGCACGTAGTGTGTCCTGAAGGGAACGTTGCGCAAGAAAAACAGAATGAGGCGAGTGGCACCCTTGGAGCACCTAGTGTGACATGAAGGGCACGTCATGTTGTTAACTAATAAGTGAATAAACCTAGATGGCCTTAGAATGAATGATGTGATAAGAAATATCTAAAAACAATTTCCCTAATAAAAATGTTGTCCAACCTCGGAAAATCAAATCTAGGTCTAAGTGATACTTTTGTTCATAATAATAATAATAATAATAATAATAATAATAATAATAATTAACCATGTGACAAGAAGGGGGTAAGAAATTGAATTAATTTATTAAAATCAAATCACTTTAGGGAATTAATTAAAAAAAAAAAAGAGGGGAAATGATTGTTATGTTACATACGCTAATTAAAATTATTAATTAAAAAGAAAAAGGGGAAAAAGGGTAATTTCTACACTTGTTGATTTGAGCTTTAGATAAAAAGGGAAAAAGAGGGAAACTTAAAAGAATTAGGAAACTAAGGGGAAAATGGTGAAACATAAAGAAAAAGGAAAACATAAGGAAAAAGTAGAATGCCAAACTTAGTAAGGAATCTTTCCTTTAAGAACCTTCTAAATTGAACTCAACTAGGAATTTAGTAAGGGCGTAAGTCATTAAAATCTATAAGGGAATATGGGGACACCTATGAGCGATTCTAGGAATGCTTATAGGTGGGTGAGGGAAATAGGAGTAATTAAATAAATTAATGAAATTAATTTCTTGTGCAGCTAAGGGGATCGGTGACATGTGTACGAGCGAGGCTTTTTCTGAATTAAATTTATGAAAAATAAATTAAATCAGAATTTGGGAAAGAAATCACTTAAAAACTCTATATAAAGGATGGATGAGGAGGCATATGGATCTATTCTTCATGGGTAACATTACACTGTAGAATTTTTGTCTTGTTTGACTTATCTTATGGGAGTTGGGATACCCAGCTCAGTGACGAGTGGTAGATTGGCCTTCCAAGGCGATCTGGGAGATAGTTGATCTCTGGTATAGTGTGTGTGGCCCATTTGTGGCTTGGGGGGTTAAGAGGGAAGAAGAGTACACCTAGCATTGGCTAAGAGGTACCAGTGAAGTCACATTGGTCAGCAAGTAGGAACTGGACGGAGCGCATGCGGGACAACGACTTGGAGCTGTCACCTTGGGCTATGGTACACATGATTTTATTTTGAATGGTAGATTAATATTGTTATTGCGCTTTCATTTCTGTACTTTTTATTGTGTAAATATTTTGTTTTTAGTTAGCATTTTTAATCAAGAACTTAAATTCATCATAGCTTTACGCTCGCTACATCGAATTGATTTCCTTGGCCACGGATCCTTGATTTCAATGACCGTTCTATTTTTTTTTATTGATTATTTGAAGAGATTGTGCCTTATCTTTCATCCTCATCCCTAGATCATCAGTCCACGCCTGAGAAGTCGGCCAAGATTCGAATCGACAGTCGTCACTTTGGTGCATAGCGACCTATAGATTCTAACACACTTCTTTTTTGTGCATGGATGATGAGAGAACGATAATTTTTCCTGGCTGTCTACCCCTTATTTTCTCTATGTTTGATAGTGATTTGTAGTTTCTTTTAATTTGCAATGGTGGCTTTGTTACTATGTAATGGTTGAATGTTATTACTTTTATTCCTGCAATTTTAACCTTGATTGCGATTTAATATTCTGGACCGTGATCCCTTATCCATGGATTTAAGCCCCCCTTTAACATTTGTGACAATTCCCTAATAACTAGACTGCATGTTTTCCTTGACTGATAATGACAACGTTATAAGTTGTATGCGTTTCCTTCCAAGACTATGTCTACTTCGCATTACTTACCACGGTGAAACATTACTCTACTATTTGTATTGCTTACACTTGTTGACTTTTTCTTGTTGATCATCATTACCCCAACATTGAGGGGAGAAATATCTGTGTTCCTACACCACGAATTTCTCCTAGCACGTTTCAACATTCAATTCATTTTTCTGGGCATTTTTACCCCTTTTTTGGCTGCTATTTTAACCTTTTATTTTCCTGGCAAATTTAGTATGTGATTATTAATAACTCTGGTCTGTGAATTCCCCTTTGTGATTTATTACACTAATGGTGAATTTAATCTGTGCTTTTTATTACCTCTGGTCTGCGAATCCCCTCTGTGATTATCACATTTGGATGGAATCTTACCCTACAAGTTAATACATATCGACTTATATATATCTAGGCTTTAGAGAGAAATGATATATTTATTATTTGACATCCAAATGTATATTTACACAGTAGTTTTGATAGCAAGTTTATTTACGTTTTCTTTAAACAACAACTTCATACCTTTAACTCAACGATTAATTTCCAATAGACAACCTTAGTGTACAACCTTAATGTATTTAAAGAATAGTGTGCTAAATCCCTTGACTTCATTTTTGGAAGGTGTGTTAGCATGGACATGACAACGATTTTCTTGGATTCATTAGACAACGATCTAGTGGTAAATATTACGTGATACCTAAGTGTGTCAACATTTGAGGAAGTTGTTATGTATTGTGATTGTGATGACCGCCCTAGCATAAGGGCGTCTAGTCGTTCAATAGTGATTTAGATATATTAAAGGAAAGCATTTTACCCAGATAACTAACTTGTATTTCTAGATATCCCCATCGATATGAACTAGGGAATGAGGAATATGGATTCCCATATTGGAAAACATACTCTGTGCATTATCTCTGTTTAGAATTCGTACTGTAAGAATTTATCAAGATAATAAATCTGCAGCCTTTACTTGTAGCCTTACCTGAAGGAACACCTTGCCCTTTACAGATGTAGACAGGCTTAAACTTGATTTTCGATGGTTTTTTTGGGATAATACCGGATTATTTACTGAAGTATCCAACCAGGGAATTGAAGTAGTATCGAATAAGCTCAACATTGACAACATAATTCTCAACAATCAATAATGCATCACTATATTTTTCCACTTTGTAAGAGGGTTGATTGTTTGGTCAATCCTTTCAAAGGATGTGGATGGAGAAAAATTACTTTTACCGTCAATTATTGAATAAACCCTAATATTAAATTTAGGTTAAATGACTTATGCAGATAGCATAGACACCCCATCTGTCAGCATTCATGTTCGATTACTCATCATTTTGGCCAACTACCTTTTTGATGACAACATCACGATTTCAATCACCATCATGTATGTGGGTATAATAATCGTTGGATGAAACTTTTTGTAATTCGGCAGTAGGTCTATGCCACCTTGCAGTTGGAATTATTTATCCTTGACATGCAGTTTAATCAACAATAACACCTCTGCACAGGATAGGGAGATGGAGGTAAGGTGGATGAGACATCCAGGTTAATGTACCTCCTATTTGTTTTTCATCTCCAAAGTAGTTTAAGATTTCGTCCACTTCGAAAAAGATTTTGGTTTTTTGTAAGATGTTGAACGGATTTTTGAGAATTAGATTAATTCCTAGAAATTAAACTCTTGGTTTTTTACAATGCAGTCATGACCTTGCTTGAATGATGGATCTGATTGTTTTTAGAAAAATTGAAAATATTAAAATGATTATTGTAGAATGGATTCTCTAGGGAATATTTCATCAATGGTTAATTAAGTTCTTTAAATTATATATGTTTGCAATAGAATTGGTTATGCGAGGAATTTATCATTTTGTATGAATGTTATAGTCGTCAGTTTCCCTTGGGTCTTGTCGACTTGTTGATTAGGTGCTTGAGTTAATTGTCTTCTTGTCAGATAATTTGGTCTTCTAATGCGTTGGGTTTTTCTTGATTCTTTGGTCTAGATAGGTTAAGTTGCACTAGTGTTATTGTCACACCTATCGCCTATTGACAACATGATTCCTGATGAGGGGATCATTGTGCGCCCTCATATATAGAGGAAAATGATAACTTGGCCGGAGTTTGTGCTTCCCAAGGTGGGTGTTCGTTCATCATAATTGATGAGGGCACTTGGTTTGTAACACCTTAGCATGGTTTGGTTATGCACGCCATAGAGGTTTCCAATTATTGTTCATCAAGTCGTTGTGTCGGGATTGTGGGTGTTTTTCTTTAGCTTGTACGTGTTGTCTCATTGTGTCAGGGGGGTGGTCATTTCATTGTCCTTGTCTCACATGTTCATCTGGTAGCATGAAGTGCTATTGTGTAGGATCATTGGTTGTCTATTTCTTGAATGCGGATGTTGTCTTCGTCATCAGGTTGTATGGTTTAACTTTTGTCGTCATTGCCTTCCTGCCAAAACACAAAAAAAATTGCACTTTTTTCTTCACTTGTATTCATAACAATTGGGGTCATTAGAATAAGGCTACTTATCCTCCAGTAGGAACCTCAAGGAATCTATATAAAAGAATCCATTATGGGTATCATGTCTTTGTTTCTTCTCAAATGATGCATACCATCTACACTTAAAAATACAACATTTAAAAGAGTGGTAATCCAACTCAAGAATTTCTTGGATTTTTCCAACATATTGTAGATTCCCTTTAATAATATTATTATCTTTTGAGCTTGCTTAACTTGATTTCTTGAAATCAACCATGATTCCATAGTCAAAGGATTGTCTCTTTACATCTACACTTTTTGCATCATAATATCGTCCATATGCCCACATTGCAGGATATTTCCTCGCCTGTGAAAGACCATTTATTTCAGTGAAAAAAAATATAATGATGAATATAACGATGAATATTAAAAGATTTAATGATGAATGTTCATTAATTTACTTACTAATTTATACTTGAACACCATTAGATTGTAGTTTTTCTCCATCAATAATATATGATGATCGTTATTCATCCCATAAGTGTGTCCCATCTTCAAAATCCTTACTAAGGAATTCACATAGGAAGAAAATTGTTTCATTCAATACATACCCTTTAGTCATACAACCCTCTGGATGTGCCTTTTTTCAGACATATATTTTTAGAGTTTTCATATACCTCTCAAAGAAAAACATCCACCTTGTTGATACGACACCCTCCAATTCAATGTCATCGACTAGGTGTATAAGTAAATGGACTTGTAGGTCCATGAAACTTGTATGGAGGTCTTTCTCAAATACACATACAATTTATGCAATTTTCTTCTTCCATTTTTGTACTTCACATTCATGGATCTCCTTGGAGGTCACCCACCTAATATAAGAATAGTAAATTAGTATGAACCTTTAGTGAAAAAACAAAATGGAATATAATATCTCTATGTTTCTCATGCATGAAAATTTCATACCACATACATTTTAAATGATGACAATCTACTTATGGAATTCCTTAAGTCAACGATAATAAATGAATCCCCCCAAATTTCCAATGGCATGATATGATATCTAACACATTCATCAGAGGTCATTAGTAATTTTTCTCACACAAAAAAATATCAAAATATATTTAGTACTTAATCAATGTTTCCACTAGTAAAACTTAAATGATGATATATAATACCTTCAGAAAATTATGAAAATCATGTGTTTTAAATCCTGTGATATGTCCATCAACTGTAAAATCTTTATCCAATGATGACCCATAGCTAGTAGGTGTCCTTATTGAATAGATGAGATTTTTTAGTTGGTCTAGATCTTTTTTTTTTCAAACTCCATGGAGATTCTGCATATGTTTCATTTTCCTTGTTTGGACACAAATTTCTTCTATTAAATTTGGTACGTGAAAGAGAAATATCTCTTCTCAAAGACAAGGTGTCCTTCTCTTTGCTTGATATATGTCGAAATATAGAATCTGGGACATTTTTGAGGATGTGCATAGGATCTAATAGGTGAGATATTAATATATCCTTCCAGTAAGGGAGCTCATAAAATATGGATTTCATTTTCATTCCTTATGGAATATTAACTACAACTTGTTCTTGTTCTTCAATTGAATGATCCCAATCAAAAAAGTCCTACCTAGCTTTCAATTTAGCATCTCCATACTTCTTAAGCCAATCACCTGGACCCATAATCATGGGAGGGCCTCTATTTTCAACTTTTCCATCAAATTGATTCTTTAGACAATTTCTAAACTTATGATTTGTTGGTAGAAAAACCTTGTTGTTTGCGTAAATAAATTTATGTAGATATTTAGAATACCTCCCTTGAAATTGATCTACACACCTTGGATATGAAAATATCCCCTTTGTTTGAATCCATGCAATTCAATAAGTAATGTTAATAGCATCATCATAATAGTATAAAAGTAAGTATGAAAGTTAGGATGAAAATAAATTATGGTTGTGAATACATATATATTTTATCTTACCAAAATAGACACCAAGTCCTGGGAAATCATGAATAGTCAAACATAGCACACCATACAACATGAATGACATATTTTATGGAGTACATGATGTGTCATATAGTCATATGCCTTTCCATAGTATTTGCATCTCATCAATAAAATGAGCAATATAAACATTCATATTTTTAACATAATGTTTTCCTAGAACAATGAGAGTCAACATAAAGTGTTCCTTTCTAATACTCATCCATGAGGAAATATTGTATACTATCAATATGATTGGTAAAACATTATAATTTGAGTTGAGGAAAGAGAATGGGCACACTCCATCAATTGCAAGACCAAACATAATATTACGTGGTTTATCTTTGAATTTACTTGGCCATTTTTCCTCTATGTGTTTCATTGTTTGGAGTTGGCCGAAATTCACATGAATCCATATTTTCTCTTGTTCTTTGCATTCCAGTCCATCAATCACACAAGTGACTTGAAACAAAAAAATTCATTGAAGTCTAGGTATAATTGACATGTGACGTAGAACCTTCATTGGAACTGTAGGACATTGTACATCTGCAAGATATCTCTTTTCTTTCTAAGACATATGTTGAACATGGAGTTGCTTGTAATTAGCATTGGATTTCTGCAAAATATCATGGACCTGTTGGCAGATGTGCTGAATTCGCTCAATGAATATGGTGTATTTTTTGGCTTCAGACTGAACATGGCAATCATATTTCTATGTGGTGGCAAGAGGTAGTGCAACATCAATGAGATGCAAGGGTTGGAATCCTAGTCCCACCTAAAAGGGGATATGGTCGATGGAGCTATGGAGAGACATGTTTTAGTTACACTGAATATAGGGAAAACTCTCATCCCATGTACATGGATGCTTAGAGTTATACATGCGCAGGATGTGCACAATCATATGATTAACGACCTTTGTTTGGCCATTGGTTTGAGGGTGAAAGGAAGTCGATTTAGTGAGTTTGGTGTCCAATAGTGACCATAGACTTGACCAAAATGTGTTAAGGAATTTTTTGTCCTGATCGAAGATGATGGTTTGTGGTATCCCAAAATTGACCCACACTCATTTGAAGAAGAGATTGGAATTATATGTCATTGTAATTCTCTTCTTGTAGGCTATGATAATGGCCATCTTCAAAATTCGATCAACCACCACAAATATGCAATCATTTCCTTGCATGGTGTATGGAAGGCCAAACATGTAATCCATTGAGATGGATTCCAAAGGCCTCTTAGGAGTACAGAGAGGGGCGTATAAGCCTTGTTTCTTGATGATTGGATTGGAAATGGAATAGGTAGTGCAAGATATGATATACTTTCTAACATCCTATCAAAGTTTTGGACAATAAAAATGTTTTTGTAGAACGACCACAATTTTCTCTAGGCAAAAATGTCATGCTGTGTGACTTTAGTGAGCATCCCAAATCAACTTTGCATGCTCTCTTGCAGGAACACGGTGATGGCCCATATGGCATGACAGTCTGTCCTGAATGTGAAAATCAGTGACATTCACACCTGTACCCAATAGATGATAGGTGGTGGTGAAGTCAGGCTCTCGTTGATAAAGTTGGTGCCACTCAGATGCCTCATTCCCATAGGAATGGAGCACGGTGGTGAGTGCAGCCACGGGAGGTCGATCGAGGATGTCAACGACATGATTTGTGCTCCATGTCTTATACTTGATGTTGATATGGAACTGTTGAAAGTATGTGTACCAATTTTAATGGAGGTTGTTCTGCAACTTCCCTTGTGTCTATATGAACTTCATAGGCTTGTGTTCAATGTGGATGATTGTCTCCTTTCCAAGAATGTAATGTTTCCATTGATGGATAGATTTCACAATGGAATACATTTCCTTTTCATAGGTGTGGTTTTTATGTACGATATCTAAGAGTTTCTCACTATGGTATGCTATTGGAGGATTGTTCTAAGAGAGAACTTCACCTACAACATAGTCAAATGCATTAGTCTCAATATCGAATGGGTTTTGTAGATTGGGTAAGGAGAGTACTGGAGCTAAGAAATAATATATGCTTCAGATCATCAAATTATTGTAGTTGTGCCTTCCCTCATGCGAAATTTTCCCTTCCACTATGATTGGTCACTTGGATGAAGGTCCATGCAATATGGGAGAATCCCAACATGAACTGTTGATATAAGTTGGCAAGTCCCAAGAATATCTAAAGCTCAGTTAGTGTCGTTGGGGATGGCCAATCACAGATGACTTGGATCTTAGTTGGGTCCACATGTACCCCATGCTCATCAACAATGTATCCCAATTATTGGACCATGTTCATTCGAAAGGAGCATTTTTCCAAGTTGGCATATAGCTTGTGTTGTCCCAGAGTGCACAAATCCTGTTGAATATGATGCATGTTCTCCTCCCAAGTTCTGTTGAAGATGGGGATGTCATTCAGATATACCACCACTAAAGAGTTGGTGAAGGGTCTCAATACATCATCCATCATTCTCATCAAAGTGGCTACTACATTTATTAAGCCAAAGGGCATGACCAACCACTCAAGGAGACCTTCTTTAGATTTGAAAGTTCTTTTCCATAAATCAGTCAGTTTGATGGGAACCTGGTGGTAGCCAGACTTTAGATATAAGATCTAGCTTCCCTTCATAGCATGGAGACTAATACCATGTTGTAATCCCCTTACTCCAACAACTAGGTATATTGTTATCTATCTATTTTCTTATTGCAAATCAAATTAAAAACTCACAAAATATAAATGCACTGTTGAAATATTCAACTCAATAAATCTAGTGGAAGAAAAAACTGGAAACCAAATCATGCACACATAAACACCAATATCTTTAGGTAGACAAACATAAAAATATCTCGGAGGGAAAACCAGTGCTGAGAATGATTTTACTATGCTCAAATCAAGGCTCCTGTAACTGGAAGAAAAAACTAGAAACCAAATCATGCAGACATAAACACCAATATCTTCATGTAGAAAAACATAAAAATATCTCGGAGGGAAAACCGGTGCTGAGAATGATTTTACTATGCTCAAATCAAGGCTCCTGTAACTGGAATAATGATTTTAGTGGAAGAAAAAACTGAAAACCAAATCATGCACACATAAACACCAATATCTTCAGGTAGACAAACATAAAAATATCTCGGAGGGAAAACCAGTGCTAAGAATGATTTTACTATGCTCAAATCAAGGCTCCTATAAATGGAATAATGGACCACTGAGAGAAAGACAACTGCAAACAAACTTGGCAAAGTATAATCAGTTGTACGACACAAATGTGCATGCCTTACGATATGTATGTGGATGTGCTTAAGCATGCCCACATATACATGCCTAACTCAACTATCCCCCACATACACATAGGAAAATCTTGTATGTAAAACTCCATACAATGCAACTTTTCCCTCTAGATGCGCTTGATTAAAACCCACTTGCAACAATCTCTGTTATCTCTTCTCTATGATTTTATCTCTAGATAGAAGTGTTTCTCCACCTATCTGAGATCTTCTTGAATCATAGTCCTTCATGATATAACCCTCTATGTGAAAAATATATTAACAGAAGTATCAAGTGTCTTCCTCCTTCACACTAGCCTTTTTTTTAAAATATTGAGTTATAATCTATTTCTAATATCCAAAGTTATTTACAGTTGATATTACTTCTCACTTCACTTCAGATTAATGTGAATATTACATGATAACTACTTTTTATCATTTTCCTTAAATAAATCAATTAATTAAAAATTAATTAATAATAGCAATTTACTTGAATTATTTCTTTTAATTAAACTAATATCGAGAGTAGAAGTCTTTGGACGTATTTCGCATGATAGGCACCAAGCCTATGTGAAAATACCTATCCAATACTACATGCATCAACATCCATTTGGTTGTAGTCACAAGTAGTATTGGACAAGCGAGAGTGTCATCTCTGTCAATGCACTATCAAGGAAGTGTTATTTTAGTGAAAGGATACAACTCCAGAAGATGCCACCTTGGATTCGACTACCATTATACAACAATTTCCTCATATCAATCCTTGAGGACAAGGATGTTCTTCAAGGGGTAGGGCATGTTAGGGACCTAAACTCCGTAACCCCTCACCTAGGTAAAATAATATATTTATCATGTAATAAAGGTTGAAATTAGTTAATAAGGCCTATTTAATAATGTGAACAAGTCTAATTTAAGAAGACTTAATAGAAGCTTCACTTCTAGAAATATCTTCCTCTAGAATGTTCTTTACAAGATATAATTAAGTATAAATAGGAGTAGAAGGTATGAGAAAGTCTTTTATTGAGAAATGATTGTAATAGAGGTTTGCTTTCTTGGAGGTTTCCCCCTCAAAGAGTCAAGTGAACTTGGCTTTCTATCAATAAAGGTATCATTTTTGGTGTTGTGATTATCAATATTATGTTGTTTCGCTCGTATTTGCTGCAATATTTTCTCTTCTTATTATTATAATGTATTTGGTACCTTACAAAGTTTTAGAAAAATATCACCTTCTAAGAGTAAGAAGAAATTACATTCCTCTCTTAGGATTACACCAAACAAGATTCCCTGTAATAAATAGCAATTTCACCATAAACATTAATAGCATGAAAATAAATTGTAGAAATACACTTCATCCAAGAAACGTAGAGAATGTAACCCTATTTGCAGAAATATCCAACAAAGATAAGAAAATACATCCATAAGAGACCATTCCAATCCAAGCGCATGAGAGAGAGAGAGCTATTAACCCTTATAGGAAGAATTTTTTTTGATGTGTTCCCCTCAAAGGTGAGTGAATCATAATCATAAAATGAAAATTTGGCGTTATCCTTTTTATATGAGGCTACCGTAACAAAATTTTCCACATAAAAATGTCAAAAACAAATTAGAAGTGAGGTCGATGCCTCATTTAGCCTTGGAAATGTGTAATAAATGCAACATACATCAATATAGCCCACATGTGTGAGACACCAAGGCCAATTAGGGTGACATAAAGCCTTCAAAGGCTAAGGTAGGGCCTCTAAAGGTCACATGGAATCCTCCAAGTTGAAGGAACATCGATTGAGGTGTCTCTTCACCCAAGGTACTACCGAATAATATTTGGTATGCATACGTCCATCAAAACCTAAGAAAATCAAACCCTAGAAGGTGATGTCAAGGACAAGAGGGTGACATCAAAGGACTCAAGACATTGTGTCCAAGGAGAGGAGGGATGCATCTCACTACCACAACATACTGCATCTTGTGGGAAAATTGGCTGTGGGGTACTCTACCTAGCATGTGGGGCTTCCAACCCATATATTTTCCATCATGAGTGAATAAGTTGATACACAACCCATCTGTCCATCGTTTAGGGTTTTGAGGATGTGAGAGCCATTGTTTGAAGATGGTGAGTCACTAGATGACCCACTTCTCTCCCTCACTTGTGCCACACGGTCCTACAAATAAAGGCACAACATCATGGGTACAAGCCCTAGGACGTCCCTCAAGAACCATGTCAAGGCCATCCATATAAATCAAATCATAAAACAAGGTTATCCAAAACTCACAAGAAACATTTGTTCTTAAAGCATGCAAAGTAATAGGTAACTTAAGAAATAATACATGTAAAATAATTCACTTTAGTATCCCATTCAATCATCACACCAGTGTAGGACCCCATGTGAGTTGACAAGTTCAAGTATGAGAGGGCCTTCATCCAACCCTATTAATGTGCCTCCTAAATAGGAAATAAAATAACCCAGGTAGAGGAATAGCTCCTGAGAGTGACAAAGGAAAGTAAAAACCAATCAAGAGTAAGTGTGAAAGTGATATGGTTTCAAGGATTACTTCATGGCTTATGGTGTCATTAAATCCATTTCTTTGAGCTACTTTGTAGAGGATTTTGTTTCTCTCGATTTACCCCATATTTAGATGTTATTTTTTTCAAACCCTTTTATCACTCATCTTTCCAATCCCTTTATCATATTTTCAAGTCCCCTTTATAAGGTTTCAAGATTTAGGATTGTTTTGTGGGACCGGGTCGGGCACTGAAATAGTAGAGCTCATGTTTGGACTGGATTTATTAGTCATTATCTGTTATATTCCTTCCTTTATTTAGCATTATTTTTTATTCGTTTAGCAACAACTACAAAATAACCTCTGGGTCTTTATCCCCTATTCTCATGAGAGAATAGACCATGACCTATAGTTGAATTTTAGTACACTATGGGAGGATTCAGGATGGAAAGTTTTAAGTATGGTGGGGAAGGGAACATTACCCTTCGGAGGGCCCCCTAGTTCTACCCCTTTTCCCTAGGCAGTGACAACAAGAGACTAGAGAACTGATACAGATTTATGAGAGGAAAAAAATGAATAACTAAATGAATACAATAACACAGAGATATAGATAACAACAATAGATATCTAGTGAACAATAACTTCTATTGAATAAATAAAATAGGTTGAAACTGTAAAAATGAAGAACTGAAAACAACTTGCTTGAATGGTGGTAGTTATCTATGAGAAGAAATGTGGTTTCTACATGCATCGTTAGAGTAGAATGATTACAATGAGGCTCCATAGGCCTTTCTAACATTACTCGTGAATGTAAAAACCTTAGACATCCAAAACCCTAACCTTAGGAGATGAAATTCCAAACGTTATGTGGGTCTCGATGGGTAACTTGTACCTCAACTTCTCAGGGTCATATTTTTTGCATACGACCTCCATTTTAGGCACGTGATAGCCTATTGGAAAAGCATTTTCGAGAAATACACATTATTCCATAAAACTCTTATGTCGTCTACAGTTTGACACTGGCAAGCCAAAAAAACATTGTTTAGGGCCAAAAAATGACCCTAGAAGTAAAAAAAGATGTACTGACATAAAAAATTCCAAAATAATCCAGTTGGATTAGGTGGAAAACCACCAATCTCCACCTGGAAGGTGTGTAGGGCCCTATCCATCCCCATATGTGTAGAACTCACAATTACAAAGAATTAAAGAAGAATGTGTTGAGCTAAAAATTGTCAAGATCATCCATATGGAATA
This sequence comes from Picea sitchensis, assembly GCA_010110895.2. Classification (NCBI taxonomy): domain Eukaryota; kingdom Viridiplantae; phylum Streptophyta; class Pinopsida; order Pinales; family Pinaceae; genus Picea; species Picea sitchensis. Next base: position 90,140 of record SNQJ01S0034237.1, on the reverse strand, counting down.
GGTGGGTGGCCACCAATATCCACCTAGATCAGTCCTCCCCCGTTAGGAAGAAATGGTATCCATTGCATTGAGTTCCCTCACCAGGTGAGAAAAGTTTTATTGAATTTTGCTCTGGGTGAGCCACTTGCTTTGGTATAGGAGCTTCCCCTCCTTGACAACCCGATAAAGTTGGATCCTCTACTAGCAAGTTCCCTTGACCCATGTTTCCACTATATGATTAGTGGATACTTGTTTTATGTAGTAAGGGTTGAGCTCTGTTGGTGTCAATTATACTACGATCTCCGAGGTGTCCAATAATGGTGGAAAATATCGCAAGAGGAGGTTCACATTGAACATTGGGTGCAAGCCAAGGAAGGGGGCAGTGTTTAGCTCAAAATCATTGTCACCCACATCCTTAGTGATAGTGTAAGGCCCATAACTATGTGGATGGAGCTTCCAATGGGGCCTTGTAAGACGTTCTTTCTGTAAATGTAACCAAAACTTGTGTCCCACCTTAAACTTGTGCAGTACCCAGTGTTGATCATGGCTCTTCTTGTACTTATCATTGGCTTTTTGTAAAATATCATGGACCTATTGGCAGATGTGTTGAATCCTCTCAATGAATTTGGTTTCTTTTTCGGCCTTAGACTGAACATGGGAAGAATATTTATGTGTGGTTTCAAGAGGTAGTGCAACACCATGTTAAAATATTGTGTAAATGCAAAGAATATTCTTATCCCCTTTTCTGGATAAAGATAAAATATATTTATTATTGATTAGATCAATCCCCTTTTGTCGATTGATTATGTCAGACATTGTAATTGACAAAATCCCCTTTTGCAGATTGGTCAAACCCTAATTGTAATGGGCTAAATGAAAATTCGGCCCCAAAATATATTAAAGTGGTTACAACCACCCATAATATATTAAAGTGGTTATAACTAACCAGAATGAGAAGTAGTCCCTGCCAGTGAAAAGACACCCCAGTTCAATGCCTGCTAGATTGTATAAATACGAGAGGCTAGTGCCTCATTTGCTCACACACTCACTTGTTCATCAGAGTGCAAGTTTGGAGCTGCAGTTGGAGTAGAAGGAAGACAGAGAGAGTCACATTCTTGGGAGAGGACTTTCTCTAGTGTTTGATTTATTATCTTGGCATTACATTGGCTATCTATATTATGGAAGTTTTAGAGGGTTTTCTTCCCCATGAGGGTTTCCTAGGATAAATGTTGTGTACTCTTGTGATTTTGTTTCTCTCAGTGATCTTATCTATGCTATTGTTATCTAGTAAATTGAAAGTAACCTAATAATAGAAGAAACTTTAACATGTTTTCAAAGCTAAGATGAAGAGAGAATCTTTCACAGGAAAAAGAAAAAATGTCATTATTGTCGTACATGCAAATTAGGGATTTTATTGAAGACGAATTTCATCCCCTAACCTCAAGGAACATTTTGACATCCTCAACGCGACGTTTTAGTGGCTAGATCTCCCAGAAAGTGAAACCCTAGTTTTCATGAAGTATGAGAAGTACCAGAAAACCAGAAGTACCAGAAGTACCAGAAAATCGGAAGCACTAGTCCATAAATATGCAGATCAAGTTTGGAGGGGTAAAAGTTGGATTTTCTCAAATCTAAACACACCAGGATACTCACCTCATTCCAACGCATATTTTGGTGAGTTCATCTTTTAGATCCAAGGAATTTGATTTTTTATTATTTCTATAGCCCAAAGGTCTAGGGTTTCTTCTACAGGAAAGAATGGCTACCAGTATGAGGTTAGAAGATAGGCTGGAAAGATCTAGAAAATTCAGATTTTGGAAGCATAGATTACAGATGATTCTAGATGAGACTTATCTCCTAGAACATGTTACAGTGGGTGTACCAGAACTAGAGGAAGAAGAGAAAAATACCAAGAATAAGAAAAATGAAAAGAAAGAAAAGAGAATCGTGTCATATTTAGTAAAGGATCACTTGATCCCTCATATATCTGAAATACAGACAACAAGGAAAATGTATGAAACACTTAGCAGGTTATATGAAAGCAAATACATTAGCCAAAATCTTACCTTAAGAAATTAATTTTGTAATATGCAGATGGAAAACTTAGAATCTGCCACATCCTATCTTATGAGAGTTTCTCATATCAGAGATCAAATTGCAGCTATTGGAGATGTCATTAGTGACAAAGATCTTGTAACCACAACCCTAAATGGGTTTCCAACATTTTGGATTCCTTTTGTACAAGGAGTGTGTGCAAGAAGCAAGTTACCCAAGTTTTATAAGTTATGGGCATATTGCACACATGAAGAATCTAGACTTGCATACCAACAAAAGATATTAATTATTGATGAAGAGGAATCTCTTACAGCTCAAAAGAATAAAACAATTTCCTTCAGGAAGAACAATAAAGAAGCTAACTCCATAAGAGTTCTAGATAAGAAGAAAGATGTTTCAAAGATCAGATGCTACAACTGTCAAAAGTTGGGACAATTTTCTTATGATTGTCCTCAAGGAAAAGGGAAAATAAAGTATCAAGCACATGTGGCGGAGGAAGAATATCCTCCCTCAAAGAGAGATTTAGCAAAAATTGAGGGTTATGTACTTTAAGTTGAAGATAGTTGATCTGAAAAAAGATAGAAAATGGTGGAGTCCATGGAGCCTCCCCACAAAAAAACAAAAGATAAGTATTCATGCTTATTTCTAGTATCTTGTTTACTTTAATACTTTATCATCACAAGTTAGATATTTTTGTGAGAATGTTAATTGACCTAGTTTTACTTCAGTATCTATGCAGAATTATGAAATAAGTATCAAAGAAGAGGATGAAGAAAGAGATAAAATATTTATTTCAGAAAGCATACTGTAAGTAAGTTCATAGGTCTCAGAAGAAATAACTTATGCCATAGCTTGCAGAAGCTAGACAACATGAGAAGGACGTGTGATATGGTGACAGTCAGTAAAGATCAAACAATATCTAGTATTTAAATAGGAGTATGAGGCTCCTAAAGATGCAAAACATAAATGTTCAAGATGAAGAAAAAGATGGATACTCAGATAGAGTTGATGAAATGTAGGTAACTACAGCTTGCTCTAGTACCATTATTATAGATGTAGAGGGAGCAGGTTGATCCAGTATGAAGTCATAAAGAAATGTTTGAAATCAAGGAGGCACCCAGGATATTACAGAAGAGAACTTCAAGGATGATGATTAGAAGCTATTAGTTTGGTGCAAGAGGGACCCATGTCTTCGAGTTCGAAATGGAGGATTGTGATTTGATGCAGTTAGGAAAGCATATGGATGGTGCCTAATGGATGGGTAGCATGGTATTATACCATGGAAATATTTTAGACCACAAGAGAATTCTTTTCAGATCCCATAGCTAGACCTTTGTTGAAAAGTCAACAAGAAACATGTCTCTAATTTACTTTTCCCTTAAATAAATTAGGCGATAAATATTAATCTATTATTTCATTCATAACTGAGTGAGTTGGATTTGTAACAAAATTATACGTGTATTTAAGTGAGTTAAGATCATTTGTACTAGTTATAACTAAACTTGCACTAGTGAGAGTTCAGTAAATCAATGAACTCACATGCAACTGAAGATTTGCCACGGTTAACTACATGCATGTCAGATCCAGTGGAGACCTAGTTGAGATAACAGGTGAAAGGGACAATTTGTCTATCAGTTGTGATTTAATCACACATGCAGTGAATATGCTTATGAGCATGTGCAAACTAGGCAATTCATATAGTTGTGAGAATTCCAATTGTAGAGATTGTGCAGAGGAGGCAAGGTGTCTGGACACAGGAATTGGCACATGTATTTGTTGATTTGTGTATGACAGTGTGAGACGATTGTATTGTATTGAGATCTCTTGGATTAGAGTTTTGTATGAAATTGTTTCATGATTCATGATATACATAATATATGATAGTTGGGTTTTTTTATCTTTACACGCTCCCAGAAAAACTTCTGTGTTATGTGTTCTTGATATTTCACTTTGTGATTGTGGTTGTGATCGTGATTTAATTTTCTGCAATAATAATAGTAGAAGAGATTCTGTATTTAATAGTGGTGTATAATTGTTAGATCAGGAGAATTGCATGAAATACTTAATTTGTATTGAAATTTCTACATGGTATTAGACCCACGGAGGCCACGGAGGCACGGAAGTGAGGTGCAAACATAATTTCATTCTTGTAGGTCCCGTCTCTAGCAAGGTGCAAACTTTAGTACTGTAGACTATGCTCAGTTCTCAAAGAAGAAATTCTTTCACCCTACTCAAAGGAAGGGTGCGAACTTCATTGACATTCTCATAGTCTGCTTAAGGGAGAAGTGCGAACTTCCCTCACCCCACAGTGAAGTATAATGTGAACTTCCCCAGAAGGTTCGCAGGATATACACTAGCAAGGTGCGAACTTGCTCAGAGAGTTCACAGGCTAGGAATTGGTAGGGTGAAAACTTCCCTTAAGTTTCTCTCAGGTGGGGTGTGAACCTCCCAGGGCAAGAGAAGTTGTAGCAGTTGAGTTTTGGTGGTTGGATAACATTCGAATTTGCAAGATTTTCTTGGTGCGATAGTTGGATCAAAATAGAAATGTCTTTCAATGGCTTGAGGTTGGAGTATGCACTCGAGGGAAACTCTAACTACATTTCTTGGAAGGAAAGGATAGAAGTAGTACTCGAAGACAATGGCTTGAAGGATTACATTGATAGAGATGTTCCTAATCCAGATGCAAGAGACACTGCAAATACTGATGCATGGAAAAAGAAAGTGGCAAAGGTGAGGAGGATTCTATTGGAGGGAGTATGAGACCACATTGTCTCAAGTATCCATGGGAAAACCACACCACATGCAATGTGGAAGGTTTTAATGGATCTATTCCAAAACAGTACTGACCATAGGAAATTAGTTCTCAAAGATAAACTCAGGAAGATCAAGATGGAGAAGGGCAACACCATTCCAAAATATCTCACGAAGTTTGTCCAATGTCGGGATGAGCTTGGAAGTGTGGGAATAATAGTCGTTGCTGATGATTTGGTGAGCTTGGCACTCCTAGGACTTCCCAAGAGTTGGCACAGTTATCAAGACTCTGTCAATGGAAGGGAAAAATTGTCGGATTGGCAATGACTATGGTCGAATCTAGTGCAAGAGGAGTTCAGGAGGAACACCAGAGATGGATCTTCATAAAAGCGTGATGATGAAGAGGATTGTGCTTTGAATGCCAAGGCAAGGAAAGGGAAAGGGAAGAAATTCCATCCAAAATCTGAGTCTAAAGTCAAGAAGTTGGATTTGTCCAAAGTGAAGTGTTTTCACTGTCATGAACATAGGCATCTTGCTACTAACTGTCCACAAAAGAAGAAGAACAGGATGGTTGTTGGAGCTACAACTGGTGAGGCTCTTGTCTCACAATTTGAGCTTGACTTTGCTTTGATCTCATGCATGGATTCAAGTGCATTGGGATCAGTGTGGTATTTTCATAGTGATGCTTCATTCCACATGATAGGAGATAAAGAGTCTTTCATTGACTTGGAGGAGAAAGATCTCAGAATGCATATAGAGATGGGCGTTGATGGACGATACAGTGCAGCTAGTATTGGTACCATTACCTTTCAGAGGGAGTCATGTAAATCATTTCAATTGAAAAATGTTATGCATGTTCCAGGTTTGAAGAAAAACTTGGTCTCAGTCGCAATGTTGGAGGATAAAGGCTATGATGTTGTTTTTAGCAGTAGAAAAGCCTACCTGCGACATAAAGCAATGGGTCAATTCATGAAGATAGGGATTCGAGTTAAGAATCTCTACATGATGGAGGTAGATGGATGTAGTGCCATGATAGGCAAGGCAGAAAAAGTGGTGAGCCAGGATGAGGGTAAATTATGGCAAAGGAGATTGGGCCATCTTCATCATGGAGCCTTGAAAATCATGCAGCAAATATCTACTGGACTTCCAAGGGAGACACTTGCTCAGTTAGATCAGTGCAAGGGGTGCACCCTGGGGAAGTATGTAAATTCCACCTTTCATGAAAAGGAGAACCGCGCTTCGATGATCCTGGAGAGAATTCACACAGACGTATGTGGACCATTTTCGGTTGCTTCAACAACAAAACATAGGTATTATGTTATTTTTGTTGATGAATTTTCTCGTAAATAATGGATATTCTTCATGCAGAAGAAGGATCAAACATTCTCAAAGTTCTTTGAGTTTAAAGAATTGGTGGAGAAGGAGTTGGGGAAGCAAGTGAAGGCTCTAAGGAGTGATAATGGTGGAGAATACATCTCTAATGAATTCAAAGACTTCTGCAGCAGAGAAGGAATTTGAAGAGAACTCATAGCGCCTCATAACCCACAACAAAATGGGGCCGCAGAGAGAAAGAACATGACGATTGTGGGTGCAGCACGAGCGATGTTCCATGATCAGGGCCTACCAATGCATTTGTGGGTAGAAGCATGCAATACTGTTGTTTATGTGTAGAACCGTTGTCCTCATAGAGTAAATGGTATGAGTACAACTGAAGAATATTTTACTGGTAAGAAACCTAATGTTTCCCATTTTAAAATTTTTGGCTCATCTATTTTTGTGCATGTGACCAAGGATGCCAGGAAGAAGCTGGAACCGACTACTGAAGTTGGGATATTTGTGGGGTACATAGAAACACCCCATAATTATCATGTGTATTTTCCGAACAGTAATATGACTGTTATGCGATGGGATATAAAATTCGATGAGGGGAAAGCCATGCGGTTGTTGCTTGAGAGGGAGCTAGACATGCATGCAGAAGAGGAATTGTTGGTTCCCAA
>SNQJ01S0034237.1:64339-83348 GCA_010110895.2 Picea sitchensis | reverse complement strand
TGCCCAGGCTAGCATCTTAGCTTCTCTAGTTCATGTGGGATGACTAGAAGTGAAGCTATGGTAGTAGTCCTCCCCAATGGATGGGAGAGATAGATGACTACAAGAGAAGGGAGAACATAAAAGGAATGGAAAAACTCATAGAAGATATTCTGTGTGAAGATAATACATCTTCTGTGTGAAGATAAGATATATTTTGTGTGAAGATAAGACATCTTCTTTATGAAGATAAGGTATATTGTGTGTGAAGATAAGAAAAAGTATCTTCTACATGAAGATGAAAGTAAGAAAGAGTATCTTCTGCATGAAGATGAAAGAAAGAAAGAGTATCTTCTGCGTGAAATGAAAGAAAGAAAGATTATCTTTTATGCGAAGATAAAGAGAACAAAACTTCTAATGATTTATAGATATGAAAGTCAGTGATCATGATGATAGATGACCAAGTGGATTATCTTGATGCCTCATGTTATCTAGTTAATCATGTTACCCAATTGATCATGTTTCCCAGTTGATGATGTTATCTAGTTGATGATGTTGCCCAGTTGATGATGGTATCTAGTGGATGCTACTAGCTGGTTGATGTTGACATCTAGTGACCTCTCAAAAGATAAAGAATACCCTTCTTTTTAAGAGGGAGTGTTAAAATATTGTGTAACTACAAACAATATCCTTATGCCCTTTTGTGGATAAAGATAAAATATATTTATTATTGATTAGATCAATCCCCTTTTGTGGATTGATCATGTCAGGCATTGTAATTGACCAAATCACCTTTTGAGAATTGGTAACCCTAATTGCATTGGGCTAAATGAAAAGTTGTCCTGAGAACATATTAAGGTGGTTATAACCACCCATAATGTATTAAAGTGGTTATACCCACCCAGAATGAGAAGTCGGCCCTGCCAGTGAAAATACACCCCAGTTCAACACTTGCCAGATTGTATAAAGAAGAAAGGCTAGTGCCTCATTTTCTCACACACTCACTTGTTCATTAGAGTGCAAGTTTGGAGCTGCAGTTGGAGAAGAATGAAGAGAGAGAGAGAGGCACATTCTTGGGAGAGGACTTTCTCTAGTGTTTGGTTTATTGTCTTGGCATTTCATTGGCTATCTATAAGAAAGTTTTGTTGGGTTTTCTTCCCCATGAGGGTTTCCCAAGATAAATGTTGTGTATTCTTGTGATTGTGTTTCTCTCAGTGATCCTATCTATGATATTGTTATTTACTAAATTGAAATTAACCTAATAATAACAAAAACTTTAACACATCAATGGGTTCCAAGTATTGGAATCCCAGTCCCACCTGAAAGAGGCTATGGCCGGTGGAGCTATGGAGAGCCCTGTTGTAGCTATGTTGAGCACAGGGAAGACTCTCATCTCATGTACATGGATTCTTATAGTTATACATGTGCATTATGTGCACACTCATCTAATTGACGACCTCTGTTTGGCCATCAGTTTGAGGGTGGAAGGTAGTGGATTTAGTGAGCTTGGTGTCAAACAGTGACCAAAGACTCGACCAAAATGTACCGAGGAACCTGTTGTCCTGATCGAAGATGATGGTCTATGGTATCCAAAAATGGACCGACACTCATTCGAATAAGATATTGGCATTATCTATCGTTGTGATTCTCTTCTTGCAGGCTATGAGAATGACCATCTTTAAAAACTAATCAACCACCACAAATACAGAATCATTGCCTTGCTCTATGGATCTAAGGTCATACATGTAATCCATTGTGATGGATTCCAAAGGCCTCTCGAGAGTAGGAAGAGGGGTGTATAATCCTTTCTTCTTGATGGTTGTCTTGGTAATGGAACATGTAGTACAAGATCTGATATACTTGCTGACGTCCTGTCGAAGTTTTGGCCAATAAAAATGTTTTTGTAGAATGACCACAATTTTCTCCACACCAGAAAATTGTGGTCGTTCTATAGAAAAATTTTTGCATGCTCGCTTGTAGGAAAATAGAGATGGATGAGATGGCATAACAATCCATATTGAATGTTAAAATCGGTGCCATTCGCGCATATACCCAAGATATGATAGGTGGTGGTGAAGTCAGGATCTTATTGATAAAGTTGGGGCTACTCAGATGCCTCATTCCCACAGGAATGGAGCACGGTGGTGAGTGCAAGCATGGGAGGTCGACTGAGGAATTCAATGACATGATTTGTGCACCATGTCTTATACTTGATGTTGATATGGAAATTTTGCAGGTATGTGGACCACTTTTGATGGCGGTCGTTCTGCAACTTCCCTTGTGTTTATATGAACTGCAGAGGCTTGTGATCAATGTGAATGATTCTCCTTTCCCAAAATGTATTGTTTACATTGATGAAAGGCTTGCACAATGGAATATATTTCTTGGTCATAGGTGGGGTATTTCCGGATGGTATCTGATATTTTCTCACAATGGTATGCTACTGGATGATTGTTTTGAGTGATAATTGTGCCTACAACATATTCAAATGCACCAGTCTCAATTTTAAATGCTTGTTTTATATTGGACAAGGAGAGTATTCGAGATGAGCACAAGCAATTCTTCCAATAATAAAATTCTTTTTGTTGTGCCTTTCCCCATGCAAACTTTTCCCTACCACCACGATCAGTCACTTGGGTGAGGGCCCATGCAATATGGGAGAATCCCAACATGAACTGTCGATAGAATTTGGCAATTCCCAAGAAGATCTAAAGCTTGGTTAGTGTGGTCAGGGATGTTGAGTCATGAATGACTTGGGTCTTAGCTGGATCCACATGTACCCCATGCTCATCAACCATGTATCCCAAGTATTGAACCATTTTCATGCCAAAGGAGCATTTTCCCAAGTTGGCATATAGCTTGTGCTATCGCATAGAGCTCAAAACTTGTCAAATATGCTACATGTGCTCCTCCCAAGTTATACTGAAGATGAGGATGTTATCCATATATAACACAACAAAAGAGTTGGTGAAGGGTTTCAATACATCATCCATCAATATCATGAAAGTGTTTGGTGCTTTTGTTAATCCAAAGGTCATGACCAACCATTCTAAGAGACCTTATTTATATTTAAAGGTTGGCTTCCATACATTAGTCGGTTCAATGGGAACCTAGTGGTAGCCAGACTTTAGGTCAATCTTGCTGAAGAAAATTTCCCCCTTGAGTTGGTCGATAAGGTAATCAATTTTGGGAATTGGGTATCGGTTCCTGACTGTGATTTTGTTTAATTCTATATAATCAATGCAAATCCGCTAGGTCCCATCTTTCTTCTACACTAGTACAATCGATCTTTTGCAAGGGGAGGAGCTGAGTATGAAGTGCCCCTTTTGAAGCAACTCTTGGATCTGGCATTTTATTTCATCATTTTCTATCAACGTGCGATGACGGTCTATTAGGGAGAGGTACACTGAGGGTTAGATCAATTGGATGCTTGACTTGGAAATGTATCGATACCCCAGTGGGTGAGGAGAATATGTCTCTATATTCTTCCATGATTCTATCCACTTGCTTATGTTGCAAAGAGAGGCTCTATATAGAGGTCGCAAATGTGCGAGTGATCTTCTACTTACTCTGAGCATGAATAAAAAATAATATGAACTTCCTGATCTATGAAATGACCTTACTACATTTCTTAGCAGAGATTAAATAAATAGCATTAGGTGTTGCTACCTATGGTATCATGTACAATTTTCTACCCAAACTAATAATAACCCTACAGGGTATAGAATCATACACATCATGTCACTTCCACAAATATGGTTGTCCTAAAAGAATATCAAAAAATTCAAGGAGAGAAATATCACACAATACCTCATATTTGAAGGGCTTGATATCATAGGGAAGATGACACTATTGGCTGACGCAAAAGTCTCTTCCTTGGTGAATCCAGTCGATGGTGTAGTCTTGTGGGTACAGTGTCATCGACAAGTCTATATGATTGACGAACTCTGCTGAGACCATGTTCTTATGACTTCCGCTATCAACAATGAAATGAAGAGGAGGCCCCTTTACCCACATATGTGAGTGAAAGAGGCATTCCCCTTCCTCTGTTTCCTCTGGTTCACTTGGATGGAATTTAGTGGTAGTGACAGTGGAGTTGGGTTCGATATTGATAATTTGCTTCCCTCATTCTATATTTGATTCAGATTCAAAATCTTCCCATGACTTGGAAGCTTTCATGTCGACCATGAGTGACTTCTTTGAGAGACATTCTTCGGTGTTGTGCCAAGGTATTTTATGGTATTCATACGACTTTCTCGTGCCCTTCTTCAACTTCTCATTACCCTTCTTGTGTTGCACCTTGGACTCGTTGTCCTAATAATGGCCATATTTTCTATGTCCTTTATTTTGTGGGTTGGGGTCGCCTTTTCCCTACTTCGGCTATGAGGAGTTTGCATATCCAAACTCTCACCTCTTCTACTTAAATTTCTTCTCAATCTTGACATCATATTTCTAAGCTCCACCTAATGATGCGATGTCCATAAAATCCATTTTTATTTTTATGCATTTATGCATACATCCATGGTATTTGAGAACCAAATATCATTCAGAGTCTTTAATACCTAATTTGGTGCCCAGGGTATGGAAAATATTGGTGAAATATGGCATTTTCTAGTCCCTTTCCTGATGCAGCGTGGTCCATCTTGTGCACTAGTCCTCATAGTTTCCAACAAGGTAGGACTATTCTTTAATGGCATCCCTAAAGGAATCCCATGTGGGGGCGACCACAAATATTATAGATTCCTCTATGGCCCTTTGCTTAGAGTAAGTATCCCACCAATCCTTAAAATGGGGGACAATTTGAGGAGTGCAAAAGTAAACTTTTCCCTATCGCAAAAATTATGGACTGAAAAATACACTTGCAGCATATTCAACCATTTATCTACAACATACACATCTATCATTTGTTCAAATAATGGAATATAAAAATTTACTTGTACCTTTAAGGGGGTTGCATATTCGCTTGATGAAGATGTGTCTCTTGTGGGAAGTCATCGAAGGATCTGTGCAAAGTTGTGTATCATTTCATTCCTTTTTCGTGTAAGGGCTTCATTGAGCAACATTTTAAAAGGATCTCTTGTTCCATCATCTTTATTCTTGTTCCCCATGGTTTTTTGTTGGGATCGACATGACCGATCTTGCAATGGCTCAAGTGATTTGAGTCCCAAATCCTTGTACCCAGATCTTGTCGGGGACATGCATGAAGAAAAGTAAATGAGTAGACCGCTCTGATACCACTGATATGTATTTATAAGTGAAATGAAATGAATAACATATTGAATACAATAAAACATATATACAGAGAACAAAAATAGATATCGAGTGAACAATAACTTCTATTGAATAAATAAAATAGGTTGAAACTATAAAACTACAAAACCGAAAGCAACTTTCTCTAATGGTCGTAGCTATCTCTAAGAAAAGATGTGGGTGCTATGTGCATCTGTCTTAGCAAAATGATTATAATGAGGCTCCAGAGGCCTTTCTAACATTACTCATGAATGCCAAAACCCTATAAATCCAAAAACCTAACCCTAGGTCATGAAACACCAAAAGTTATGTGGTCCTCGATGGGTAAGTTGGTACCTCAACTTCACTGGGTCATAAATTTTTCATACGACCTCGATTTTAGGTGCGTGATATCCCATCGGAAATGTCTTTTCGAGAAGTACACATTATGTCGTCAAAATTTGACTCAGTTTACAATTGGATTGTGGCAAGCCAAAAAACATTGTTTAGGGCCCCAAAATGACCCTACAAGTACAAAAAGATGTATTGACATGAAAACTTCCAAAATAAGCTAGTTGAATTAGGTGGGAGGCCACTAATCTCCACCTGGAAGTTGTGTAAGGATTCAAAAAGTCCCAGAAGTGTAGAACCCACAATTAAAAATAATTAGAGAAGAACATGTTGAGCTAAAAAATGTCAAGAGGATCCAGTTGCAATAGGTGGGTGGCCACCAATATCCACCTGGATCAGGACAAAAAGTTGACAACCAAGCTGAAAAAAGACAACTGAAAAAATTTCCCAAACTAGTAACCTATTATCTAACTTTGACCAAATATCCTCATCAAGATTTCCAACAAACTAAGCACTATACTTTGCATAAAAGGACTAGTATACCTCATACTGATGATGTCTTACCATCTCCCATATGCATGGTTTCTTGAATGTGATAATATTTTGTTGACCTATAGTTAGAAAGGTGAATGAGGGGGCCTGTTAGGCTAACATTTGTGGACATGTTGGTCATCATCATGGTTGGGGATCAAGTTATCCATTGTGTGCCACAAGAGACGATCTCCTCTAGTTACTCCTAGTCATGGGCGGGGGGGTAACAGGTCTCAAATATGTTTTTGAGAGGTATTTAACTGTTCCTCCTGGACTCTACTTTTGAGATGAGAATCAATCACTTTCCTTATATCTCTAAGCATGAGTTGGAACTTTGTAGCAACAATTGCATCATTGATCATGAAGGACTATTCTTCTAAGATGGAGTAAGGGGATTTCACTTGCATGGTATGCAAATCCAAATTTCATTGACAACATTTATTGAGGTAACACTTCTCCCATTTTAATTTCAATTTACTTTGGAATTCCACACATTCTTTCCCTTCTTAAATCCATTCCACACTTTCTTCTTTCATTTTTTTTGGTCTTACTCAATGCCACCTTTTCCTTGCGTATAGGATATGTACATCATGATGATGTTTGTCTTACTCAATCCCACCTTTCATTTTCGTATTGGATATGTACATCATGATGGTGTTGGTTATCATGCAAACCTATCCATTGGTGTATGCCCATGACATGTTTGTTGCAAAATTGCAATGACCTTAAGGCTTAATCTTAATTAGGGTAGAAAGTCATCTCGAGAGATAAATGTTTGAAGGATTGGTTTTAGTTGAGGCTCAACCTTGTTCATGTGTTGATTTTGAGCTCCTTTTGGTGATAGATATGAGAATTGAAAACGTCTAAACATTCATATCCCAAAAGAATTGATGAACACCATATTTTTCCTTAGCTTAATACTGATGGGAATTCCAAAGTTTTAAATATCCATATCTTAAAAAACTAGAAAAAAATTAGACAAAATTATGAAGGCTATAAAAATACAAATCAATAAGATTAAAACCACATGCAACAATATCTTTAATCATTTCAAACTTTAATTTAATTTCAAAAATATTTATTAATAACTTCTCTTGAAAATGGTATATTTCTTATAATAAAAATAAATTTCATAATATAGTAAGATGAAAAACAAGACCAACCAAACATATTTAAGGTATCATAAAAGATTTAGTATTAGTTTCTCATTTCATTTTTATTTATTAACTTAACTTAATGAATTAAAAAATAGACAATAAAATATTAAATTTAAAATTATAAAAAAAAATAAAAAAATGTTTATATAAATTTTGAAAATTTAATTGTATATCAAATTTAAGTCAACTATTTTATTAATTTAATTAATTTAATTATTAATAATTAAAAAATTAATCTACACATAATTTTAATACCATTAATTTAATTTAGGTTGGAAGAGATAAAAGTGCCTCTTGAGTTGAGGGTTGCGGCAATAAGGATGTATGAGAAAAATATTGCTAAGTTTAAAAACATTGAGGATTGGTTAAAAGAGATTAACTGCAATATTGGAGTCAAACAAGGTTGTCCCTTGTCCCCTATCATTTTTGGCATATACATTAATAACTTAGAAGAAATCTTGGAAAAGGTAGGTTGTGTCCGCCCTACTCTCATTGGTATAATCATCAATATTCTTCTTTATGTCGATGATATCGCTCTTATGGCAAGGAGTCCCCGTGATCTTGAAAACCAGCTAAGAACCCTCAATGATTTTTTCTCCAATATGGGTATGACTGTTAATACTGATAAGACTAAGGTCATGATTATTAAATCCAAGAAGATCCCGTATGATACCTCTATATATGACAACAAAAAATTGGAGGAAGTGACTTCATACAAATATCTTTGAATTGATATTCACCACAAACTCAATTGGAATTATAGCATTGAGAAAAGGATTATTGGGGGATCGAAAGCTTATTATGGGCTTGAAAACAATTGTAAATCTATTGATCTTTAGAGTTCAGATAAGAATAAACTCTTCTTTGAGACTCTTTTTACACCTGTTATTATTTATGGATGTGAAGTTTGGGGTTGTAGTATCTCTCGTGAATCCTGGAGAAAGATAGAGAAAATACAAAAGAATTTTATAACCTATAATCTCAAAATTAAAGGAAATACTCCCTATCCCATCCTCCTCTTAGAAACAAGCCTCTCCCCCATTGAGAGCATGGCTATGACTAGATACCTAGTGTATAAAAGCAAGTTAAACAACGTGGAAAACAAGAGGCTACCTAAAATTGCTTCAAAATCAAGTCATAACCACCATCGACTCAAGCGAGATGGCATAAAGACGCCCGTTCTTGGATAAACTATTGGGGAATCATGGAAGAAATCATTTTGCAGAATAAAGATACTATTAAAAAAAACGTCAAATCGAAATTTAAGGGAAAAATGTGGTGTGATAAAGAGTTAGAGGAAAAAAGAAGATTAAGGTATTATAAAGATGTAATCAACCCTAATCTAGAAGATCAAAATTATCTATCTGTTTTGCCAAGTGTAAAGAAAAAAATAAGCATTGCTAAGATAAGAANGTGAATCCTGGAGAAAGATAGAGAAAATACAAAAGAATTTTATAACCTATAATCTCAAAATTAAAGGAAATACTCCCTATCCCATCCTCCTCTTAGAAACAAGCCTCTCCCCCATTGAGAGCATGGCTATGACTAGATACCTAGTGTATAAAAGCAAGTTAAACAACGTGGAAAACAAGAGGCTACCTAAAATTGCTTCAAAATCAAGTCATAACCACCATCGACTCAAGCGAGATGGCATAAAGACGCCCGTTCTTGGATAAACTATTGGGGAATCATGGAAGAAATCATTTTGCAGAATAAAGATACTATTAAAAAAAACGTCAAATCGAAATTTAAGGGAAAAATGTGGTGTGATAAAGAGTTAGAGGAAAAAAGAAGATTAAGGTATTATAAAGATGTAATCAACCCTAATCTAGAAGATCAAAATTATCTATCTGTTTTGCCAAGTGTAAAGAAAAAAATAAGCATTGCTAAGATAAGAACAAATTCTCATGAGCTCCATAGTGAAACTAGGCATTGGTCAATTCCTAAAACGCCATGGGATGAAAGAGTGTATCACCTATGTGACACTAAGAAGGTTGAATATGAAAAACACTTTCTCTTAGATTGTCCACCCAATACCCATATTAGATCTCATTTTTAAAATATTTATCACACTACCAACCTTCCTAACCTCTTATCTCAACAAAAGTATGGTGATCTTAGAAAGCTTATCTTAATGCTTTTAGAGCACAAAAACAAAATCCTAAAGAATCACAAGTAATCACTTACCCTCTTAAGGTCCGATAGACCAATTAGGTCTTCATAGATGTTAATAATCATCATTATCATCAAAAAAATAAATAAATCATATTCACTCATTTATAATAATAATAATAATTATTATTATTATTTTTCTATTTATTTAGTAAAGAAAAATAACTAACAATAAAATTTATAATATTTGTTAATTAATTAATTAAAATTTAGAAAAAACATTATATATTATATCTTGGAAAGTTAGAGTTTGGTTTTAATGAAATTATATATTAAAAATACAAATCAATAACATAAAAACCATGTAACAATATCTTTAATCATTTCAAACTTTAATTTAATTTTAAAATATTAATTAATAACTTGTCTTGAAAATATTGTATCTTTCTTATAATAAAAATAAATTTTATAATATAGTAGGATGAAAAACAAGACCAAACATATTTACCGTATCATAAAAGATTTAGTATTAGTTTTTCATTTCATTTTTATTTGTTAACTTAATGAATTAAAAAAATTAGACCATAAAATATTAAATTAAAAATTAAAAAAAATATAAATATTTTGTCAATATAAATTTTAAAAATTTAATTATATATTAAATTCATATTACCTATTTTATTAATTTAATTCTTTTAATTATTAATAATTAAAAAATTAATTTACACATAATTTTAATACCATTAATTTATTTGTATTAATACTATTAATTTATTTTAATATCACATTAACTCATTTATAATTATTATTATTATTATTATTTCTCTATTTATTTAATAAAAAATATAATTAACAATAAAATTTATAATATTTGTGAATTTATTAATTAATTAGAATTTTGAAAAAAACCTACTTTGTAAAAAAGTTAATCATACATTCATATATATAATAAAATAGAATTTTTTAAGGTTACAGAGAAATCAAATCAAATACTAAATTCATATATATAATAAAATAGAATTTGTGAAGGTTACATCGAAATTAGATTCTAAATTAGTATATAAAACACTTTTATTTATACGATAAAGAATCTTCTCCTAACAACCATTTAATTCCTAAGAAGATGTACACACTCTATCTCTGTAGTTTGGACCAACAAATTCAAAAAAAAATAGAGTAAAAAATCAACTAGCTTTCTTAAAAAAAAAAAGGACCATTCACATATCTGAAAAATATTCAAAAGAAGTTTGCCCAAATGTTGTAAGATTCCCTGGAAAAGGGAACTGATTTGACGTTTATATGGCCACTCTGAATGCCAACTCATTTGTTTTAATGGCTATGATTATGACTGACCTGAAGGTAGAAAAGTCCATCCTATATAGACACCTCAGTCTATTATTTGCACTCAACATCTCATTTTAACTTTGGTTACAAGTTTCTCTTAACAATTCAGTTTTTGAGCGCTTAAAAGGAAAATATTAATATTTTATTTAAACATTTTTTTAACCAGAAAAATAGGTGGGAAATTCACCAATACTTATCCAAGTTTATGAATGACAAGTCTTATCAATTGTGCTATTCCATGGGACTATTACTTTGTGCTAGATATTGTTCTCAACATCTCACTCATTTTTTGATATGGTTTTAGTTAAATCTTACTACAAGTCTTATCAATTGTGCTATTTCATGGGGTTATTACATCTTACTCATTTTTTAACATAATTATTATTTTTTAACATAATTATTGTGAAATCTTAACACAAATCTTATCAATTGTGCTATCCCATAAGGCTATTACTTTATGCAAGATATTGTTCTCAACATTTCACTCATTTTGTGATATGGTTATACAGTTAAGTCTTAGAAGAAGTCTTATCAATTGTAATATCCCATGGGGTTATTACTTTATGACAGATATTGTTCTCAACATCTCACTCATTTTCTGATATGGTTATAGTTAAAGCTTGGAAGGTCACTCATTTTCTGATATTGTGATATCCCATGGGGCTATTACTTTATGACAGATATTGTTCTCAACATCTCACTCATTTTATGATATGGTTATAATTAAAGCTTGCAAGGTTAGGGTTTAGTTTTAATATGATTATACATTAAATCTTGTGGATATCATTTTGACGCTTCAACGCTCTTAAAAAGACGACCAAGTCTAAGTATACTTTGTTATTCGTTATCCTTTGTTTATTAGCGGTATCACGAGCGTTCAATTATACTGTTCCTCCCAACTAATGTTCAAATCTACTATTCCTCCCAACTAATGTAAATATGACAATGCAGTGCTACTTCTGGGCCAGCGATCCCAATATCATCTGCTTTCTCATTTTGTGAGAGAGAAATTGGGTCTGTGCCTCTTTCATGGCGGAATCGAATCCAAATGCAACAGCCGGAGGTGATGAAGAAAAGGAAGAGGGAGGTCAGGTGGTATTGTTTAACGCTACCCGACATGAGCATGAGCTCTTGCTGTTTCAGGGCCTTCCGGCCTACACATGTAGCGGATGCAAAGAATACGGAGCGAACATCGGTTTCAAGTGTAACATTAATTCTGATTCCTTGTCCTCATCCTGCAAGAATTTCACTCTGCATGAGGTTTGGGCTACCCTTCCTGATGCCTACCAACACCCGTTTCGCAACGATGTGAGCTTTAAATTTCGTCCCAAAACTTTTTTCAGCCATCGCTGTAACACATGCTGGGATGTGGTGAGAGGTTATGTGTTTGAAACTGAAAGGCATCAGTTAAGACATGAGTTAAGGCTTCATCCCTTGTGTATGGCGCTCCCTAAAATACTCGACTACAGTGGGCACGCAAATCACAAACTCAAATTTGTGACGGGTGATTTAAAGGGGAAAGAATACGCTTGTAGTGCCTGCGATAGTCAGATCGATTCCGGTGGCTGGAGATATCGGTGCGAGGAAGTGGCGTGTAAGGTTTACGTGGACCTGATAGTCAGAAGTTCCTGCGATAGTCAGATCGATTCCGATGGCTGGACATATCGGTGCGAGGAAGTGGCGTGTAAGGTTTACGTGGACATGAGCTGTGCCAAAATAGACATTTTCGGACTCTCAAACTATGGTATTGAGAGAGTTGCACCCGTCAGTCGCAGCATATCTTATCGTGGTTCAGTGGCTACTTTCGTTAACTCCTTCATGAGTGGAGTAGTATATGCTCTGACTCTCTGATGAAATGAATAATAAACTTTTTTGTTTTTATGGCCATGACCAGATCTCTGACATGGCCAATATTTTAGTGTTTTCTTGGTTATTTTAGGCTTCAGATTCTTAATATATCAATTTTACTTTATTTTTCCATGACCTGATCTCTGACCTGGACAAGTCCTTAGTGTTTTGTTGGTTATTTTAGGATTCAGATTCTGAATATTTTGAATTTCAAACGACCTATGTATGTATTAATCTAATATATGACAAACCTTTTTGAATTATGAACGTCTTAAATGACTGTTGGCTGAACCATCACGTAAGATGGTGGGGGAATGTATTTTCTTTTATGGATCGGATCAGAGTACAGATTTTGAGCTTGCCCTCTTATCTCTCTGACTTAATATTTATTGTAATAGGGGTTAAGTAGTTGATAGCATATAATTCCATTTAAGATAGTGTAGAGTAGTTGGAGGTTATTGTAATAGGTGTTAAGTAGTTGATAGCAGATAATTCCATTTAAGATAGTGTAGAGTAGTTGGAGGGAATGCTCGAAGAGTGCCTTTTTGTATAAAGCTTTGTAATATTTTTTTAGTAAGGGTTGTTGTTAATTGTTGTTGATGGTTGTAGTTGTTGATAGCTGATAGTTGTTGATAGCTGATAGTTGTTGTCGCGGCTGAAATGTAGAGTGTAGATTGCCATCGTAAGCTAAGAGCTGAAAGATGCAGAGAAATGATGTATGAATGTATGTAAGTTTTAGTTGGATGAATATAAAATAAGAACATATTCCCAAATGTGTATGGATATGTGTATCTAAATGAATGGTAGAGTTTCTGTTATTTATTAAGTTCTTTGTTATTTCTATTCTTGAATCCATGACTGCATTTGCTTTGTTGAATGTATGAGTCACTGTGAGGAGTAGATAAGTTCCAATGGGTTCTCTTTATTGAGTGAGTGCAAGGTGTGCATAGCGTCCGCAAGGAGTGTGTGACCTAGTCTGTTTCGACTCGAAAGCTCAGAAGAGATAGTGGAACTTATACTCGTGCAAGGAGTGCATCGACATCCACAAGGAGTGAGTGACAGGGTTTTCAGACTTGAAAGCTCAGGAGGGATAATGTGATTCCAGTCACGAAGGATAGAAGCGGTTGGAGAATAGTCACAAAGAGTACGAAGTCATCCACAAAAGTTGAAGTGTGAAGAAAATTCTGTTGCAAGGTGTGCACAAATCGAACACTTGACTAAGTGTCGAACTGATTATTCAGAGGAACAAGGAAAATCATAGAAGGAAATCTCAGGGGGGAGAGCAGTGGAAAGGCTTCAAGGAAAGGAATCCTTGAACCTCTCATAAAAACTAATAGGCAAGATTGGTCCCTAGAGGGAGGCGAACGATCCCAGACCATTAGATCTCGTGAATTTCCAAGGAGGAGAACTGAGAAGTATTTCGGTACTTCATAGTTTTGACAAGTTCAAAAACTTGATGAAGGTAGATCATGAAGTCTGAAGTCGCAATTAGATCTCGACCGTTGATCGCAAAAGAGTACGTGGAAACGAGACCTAAGAGTTCGGAAGTCGGAAGCTGGGAGGTTGTGAGTGAAAAGTCTAGAGTTAGCGAGGTCGCGAAGTCCGAACCCATTCTGGGGCTGAAGAATTCAAGGAGACATGTGGCAAGAATTCAGAACCTTGGAGCTAAGCGTTTCGGGAAGGAGTGAAGAAAGGATTCGGGATATCCCCAAAGTCCGAACTGCGAAGGGATAAGCCCACGGTCATAGCCATGACCACTTGCAGAAAAACCTCTGTGTGTGGGTGGAATAGTTTCGGGTGCCCATGGGAACCCAAGAAGTCGCTTCGAATCAGAAATCCAAACGATCCAAGACCGGGAGGTCAAGCAACCCTTTGGAGGGAAGGGGGTTTGCGTCAAATCATGTGTTGGATTGGCCATTACGCAGCATGAATATTTTGGACAGTTAGTGTTTATATTTTTAGAGCATCAATAGAACTTAGAACTTTATGGCGACTGCTACTCTTAACCATTTTTCTAACCATTTTGCTAAGAAGTATAGTATTAAATGTTGTTTTAAACTATTTTTTTAAGCATTATAGTATTAAATGTCGTTGTTAACCATTTTGTTAAGTAGTATAGTATTAAATGTTGTATAAAATTTAGCATTTAACGTTTTATAGTAGGATGATTATTGATACCTAAACTTTAACTTTGTAATCCTTTAATTATATTGATTTTATTTTTAAAATTAATTAAATGAAAAAATGTTTTTGAATTTTATTGAATTAATGGTTTTTTTTATGACATTATAATTTTCACTTTTCCTCAATTTCTCTATAATATCACAATTTCTCCTTTAATTTAGACGACGTAGTTTTTTACTTTCATTTAAATTTAACGCAATTTTAAGATAGCTAAATATCAAAATCATAACCATATTCTTATTTGAAGATAACATCACAATTTCTCTTCAATTTAGATGTGGTAGTATTTTGACTTTCATTGAAGTTTGAAACAACCTTCAGATAAAAAAGATAAGATCATAACCATACTCTTATTTCAGGAAAAATCAACTTTTATGATTACTATAAAAGAAGGAATATTACTTTTACTTTTTATGATTATACATTATAAAATGTTTTTAAATTTACTCAATTTTCCTCTAAAATTTTTTAAATACTATAACTAACAAAATAGTCAAATAGATAATGAATACTTCATTAATTTTAAAAATATATTTACGTTATATAATAACTATATCTATATGTTAAAATTATGAATACCTCTGTATAAAATATAATAACTATTATGAATATCTGTGTATAAAATATAACAACTATTATGAATATCTATATATAAAATATAACAACAAAATTATTAGTCTCTGCATAAAGGCTAAGTATTATAGCAATGAGTCACTTATTGACATGCTATTAGTTCAATATATGACTTAAAATGGACTATAGCAATAAGTCACTCATTTACCTGCTATTAGTTCAATATGTGACTTGAATTTTTTTATCATATCTAATCTTGAACTTAGGAAAATATGAATAACCATTTTATTCTAACTAAAATAAATAAAAAGGTTTTATTTTTCTTTCATATTGGACCTAAACTTTGAGGTCTTACCCTGAGGCCAGGGGTAATATTGGTAACACCACCTACATTAAGTTTGCACTTATGATCTGTCATAGGTTCACTGCCATCGCTATGAGAGTTTCAATAGAGTTTCAATAGGTTCACCAGCATTGCTGTATATGTAGTGCTCAATTCGACACACTTATGCTGGCAGCTCTTTCTGCTTTCTGGGAAAGTCTGCTGCAATAAATGCGGCCTTGTTAACTGATCTCTTCGTGCTCTTGTGACAAGTTTGTTGTAAGAAATGAAAAAATGAAGTCTTGATAACTGATCTCTTCGTTCTTTCTGGACAAGTTTGTTCTAAGAAATGCAGCCTTGGTAAGAGATGTCGTTCTCTGCTTCTCATGTTGTAGACAGAGAGAAGCCAAAGATTTATATCTTGTTTTGTTGCACGTAAAATATTCATGGTAGGCATAGGGGTTCAACCTCACACAATTGTGTGCATAGGCATAAGCATATTAGGCATGGATTTTAGCTCTCTTTTTTCTGAAAAATGGTCTCCCTTTGCGATTCAGTAGACCAAGGGGTCTTCTATTTTAGAATTTGAGTCGTCAAATGGTGTGTCCTTTGAAGAAAGTTTCCTTGGTTATTAATGCGCATCCTACCGCTAACCGAGCCTCTGTCTTGTCCACGATTAAACTAGGTGGCCCTCAGCAGCAGTTTCTTTCCAATGACTCAAATAACATGTCCAAAGCCTTGGATAAAAATGCCCAGAAAGAACTAGAGGTTCCGACAGATTGGAATCCAATTCAAAGTCTAGTTGTTAAGTTTTTGAATGATACTGAAAGAACTTTCATTGTGCCTCTAGAGAAAAACTCATCCTCTTCCCAAGACAGTCGATCCCAAGGAAATTTCACACCAGTTAGCGAGTGTCCTGTAAAGCACGAATTGCAAGTAGTGGGTCGAATTCATGAATGTATGGAAGGCGTTTATGTACGCAACGGAGTGAATCCGAGGTTTGAGCGTTCTTTCGGCCATCACCCCTTTGATGGAGATGGCATGATACACGCAGTTGGATTGAAACAAGGCATGTCTAGCTACTGCTATAGATACATGATGCATCATTTTCTGAAATTTAACTGTTTTTGAAGAGTAGTATTGAGCTTGAGTGTTGGAATACATCACTACATGGGACACCTTGTGCCAGGCCTTGCGAAGGAGTTTTTCTCCTCCAGGTTATTTATCTAACCTAATGTGCAAGTGGTTGATGTTGCATCGAGCTCCAGGGAAGACTGCTCAGAAGTTTATTGAAGTATTCACCAAGCTCCTTCTCCAACCTCAGATCAAATATCCCAGGACAGCTGAAAACTTTAGGTACGTATCGATTATTTAGGAGAGGTTATTACCCCTTTTGATAATTAGCAGAAAAGATTAACAAGAAGCTGTTAAATCTTTAGACTTGGAGAAAAAAATCACTAATTAACAGAAAGTGCACTATAGAAAACTAAAATTCTTTATTTGCCATCAAATTAATAGAAACTATAGCTAAGAGTGAGGTAATGAATCTTTACAGGAATAGTTGACATAATACAAAATGTAAATGTAAACTGAATAAATTTCTATTGCCTGTATCTTAACTTACCTGAAGGTACAAACACTGGAAAAACAAAAGAGCAAGAGGGAAAACAATAAAGGATCCCTTAATAGATAAGAAACAAAACAAATTTTGCTCAAAAATTTACCCTTACATAAATCCTTAGCATAATGCAAAATGTAAACGAATACATTTATATTTCCTGTATGTGGACTACGCAAGCACTAGAAAAATAAATAAAGAACAACAAAAACGATAAATAATCTTTGCATTAAAGATAAAAAATGAGAATTCCAGATTTTATCAAAAAGATAGCAGCAAAATCGAACTAGTTGATCGGGAGGGAACTTGGTAACATCATTGATCAGGAGGGAACCTGGTAGTGGCACACTCATTTCTGGAGCATGTAACGATGGTTCCATGCAGCCTTCCAAGTGCACTTCCTAAAAACCTGCAGGAATGTGTCAGTTAACATGTCCAAGAATGTCCCTGCCCTCTGGGCAATAACACTCCAATTTAATCAATCAATAGTATAGATTGATTATATTGTTGCTGATCGAGTTGATTGTGTGCGTTCAGGTAATCATGGTTAGAGGACGTCGCGGAGGTAGACGACGGGGTGCTAGGGGAGGAGGCGTGACGCCTCCAACAACATCCATGCTTGAGGGGTCTAACTCCCAGGGAGGCGAGCAGGTTCTCGGACATGAGCAGATAGTCGTTGGTGATGTTATTGGGATGATGAGATCCTTTCAGCGCATGTCTGAGGCTTTGATCAACCGATTGGACAGAGACAAGGCCAGGGCGTCGGCACCCCCTGAGGTTCCGCCGAGCGCTCCGACCGTTACAGGTAGCATTCACCGTGAACTCGAGAAGGTAAAATTTCCCGAGTTCTTTGGTGCCCCAGACGGCGCAGCCGCCGAGGCATGGTTGGAGAATATGGCGATGTGCTTCGCACTTCATGACTATACCTCCAACATGAAGGTCCGCATGGTGTTCTTTCAACTAAAAGGGAGCACTCTTCTATGGTGGAAGACGCTCCTGCCGCAGCTGAACATGGCCGTTGAAGACGTGTCATGGGAACTATTTGAGGAATGGTTCCGAGAGAGGTACCTTTCAGAGGAATTCATTGAGTGTCAGCTCAATAAGTTCAATGCGTTACGACAGGGAGGTCGTACGGTACCCGAGTACGAGGCACGTTTTATGGAGCTACTCCGGTATGCTTTGCACCTTAACACTGAGAAGTTCAAGGTCAACCGGTTTGTGTTTGGCCTTAACGACAGCCTACGTGCAAAGGTTAGGATCTTGATGCCTCAAACATTGCATGACGCTGTCCAAAAGGGCCTCATAGCAGAAGAGGAGCTTATCAGTGGGGGTCAGACCAAGACTCCAATGAGATCTATAGGGTAGAGTTCATATGGTGTGCCGCAGCATCAGACACCAGCGAGACATACGCTGGGACATCGTGGCTTGCAGAGGGGATCCACTTTTGCTACACCTCGACGATCGCCACCTCAGCACTGGACACCTTATCAAGGACCATAGCACTAGCAACAACGTCACCTTCAGCAACAATAGTTTAGGCATGTTCAGTAGAACAGACCAGGGTTTCAGGCCGTTAGGCCATCATCTTCTACTTCGGGTACCAGGACTACTGGGCCGAAGAAGGGGTCTTGGACATGTGGGGAGCCACACTACCAGTGCGACTGTCCTATGGAGAAGACTAGGGTGCCTAGATCTGTCGGACCTGCTACCGTGGGAGATATGGGCAAGGCCCATCGGATTCATGCAGCAGTGAATAACCGCCAG
>SNQJ01S0034237.1:16278-45974 GCA_010110895.2 Picea sitchensis | reverse complement strand
TAATTAATTATTATTAATTAGTTATTCATGATTGTCAATGATTAATTTAAGTATTAATTAACTCATTAATTAATAAGGTAAATAAATAAAAGGAGGATAATAAATTATATTATTAAATTAAGTTACGTACCCGATAAGGGATAGCATATTAACTACAAGGGATAAGATATTAAATAAAGGGGATAAGGGGCATTAACGGGAAAGGGTAAGAAGGTAATAAATGGGTTAGGTAGGGAGTAAATGAGGCGGGAAGTCAGTGAAGGAGGAATATGGAGGGGAAGGAGGTTGACGGGAGGTCATTCTATGGGGGGTTGGGGATGGATTTTGGGAGCTCTGGGATTTGCAGAGAGAAGTGAAATTTTGGGAGTGGGATTGTATCAGTCAGGCACCGGGGTTGCTGGAGGTTTTGGGCACGAGGGCTAGGATATCCATATGATATCCTGGAGCTAGGAAGTTACCTAGTTGGCAGAGAGGAACTAGGTTTTTGGGGCAGTGTTTTACAAGGCAGCAGTGGTCAAGAAGGTAAAGGACAAACGGAGGGTTATTAGCATCAGGTTCAGGTATTTAAAATTTTGCAATTGTTTTTAATCTATTATTAAATTTATTATTCATTGTTAAATTTACATGTGTATGTGTTAAAATAGTTTGGAATTATTGAACTTTCATAAACCTAGTAGAAGTTACTGTCTTGTTGTATAATTACTAGATGTTAAATTAAATTCGACCATTACATTGTGGTTTTAAACTAGAAATTGCAATGATTCTTCTGGTACATTTTGTATGATGTGAAAGACCTCATCCTAATGAGACAAATGAATAATAATAATATGAGTTCAATGTCAATAATAACAATGTATTCAATGGTTTAGTGAAAATAAGTGGAAGAAGGTTGAGAAAACACACACAACTCCTTATTTAATTCATACACTATAAAATACAATGAACAAATGTACTCTATAGTTAGGTGAGGATGGGTATAACCCTCCTTGCATATATTATAATATTTGAATGTAATGTTTGATTAAATTATGATAATGAATCACCAATTCAATTCCAACATAGACTTGGCATTTTGAATACAAAGTTAAACCAATAAATTTCGATTAAATTATTACAATGAATCACCAATTCAGTTCCAACTTAGACTTGGTATTTTGAATACAAAGTTAACCCAAGAAATTGCAATAATTGTTTAAATCTATTTGCAGCTCTTTTCCTTAAAAAAATGAATTAAAAGATTTTGAAATTGTTTTAATGTGAGATATTTAAATTTGTATGGTATGATATTTAAATTTGTATGGTAAGCATATTTATAAGATATGATAAATTGTTCAACCAATGAGAAAATATGTTATAACTCTGAAAAAATATGTATGTTATAACTTAAAGTTGTAATACAATTATTGTATCTTTTCAAAGTAGGATTAAGAAAGTATTTGATTCATTAGATTTGTGTGGTGAGTGTTATTTCAAGAGGTATTTAGATAAACCACAATATTTTCATTTGTTTGTTTACATTTCAGATCCATATCACTTTAACAAAGAAGTGATATGGATCTAAAATGTAGAAAAACAAATGAAAATTTACCATGGTTTATCCGAATATCTCTCGAAATAAGAAATTATTCTTGATGCATTATGGAGATGAAAAGAAAAATGTAGCATAGACTCTATATAAATAAAAGAAAAAAACAAAAAAACATTTTATTAATAATACATTTATGAGCAACTTTAGGTAGACTTGCAGAGGTTGTAGCAAAATCATAAACTATTTTATTAATATTACATAATACATAAAATGGTTCTTAGTAAGAAAATTGACATCGACTTGTGTGCTACATATGGTATAAGAGCTACGTTCAATACATTAAGACATTACACCCATTTACTATCTTGCACAAAAAAAAAATATTAGTTATTTAAGTGAATTAAAATCAATTAATGAACTTGAGTTTTTTTTATCTTATTAGGTAAATATCGATAGAAGTGGAAGGAGGGATAGAAAAAGAGAAGGAAAATGTCCATCTCTACCTCTACCACTACTTATACCTTCACTCCCTTCCCAAGGAAGAGGAACATGTTCAAGGACCAAGACATGTACCTGTTGGTGACATGATAAATATGTTGTGTTTATTTTAAAGGATGTTTGATGAACTAATGAAAAAATTAAAAAGAAAAGAGGAAGAATTGTTTTTTCTATTGAAGGGTCGTAAGATCTTGTAACTAACCATCTATATAGAGAGATGGGAAAAGTTAAATCTCTATATTTTTGGGGTTCCATTGATGGATAGGTACTTAAAGACTCATTGAGATCTTATGGGTAACCAAAGTATCATTATATTCAACTATTTTGGGATCTTATGATATAGTAATAGGAATGGACTAGTTAGATATTCATGAAACAATATTAGACTGCAAGAATAAGAAGATTTATTGTATAGACAATGCAGGACACAAAATAATTTTTTGTTGAGATGAATAGAGCAGTGTCATTGAGGTTTGTCTCAACATTAAAACTAAAGAAATGTATGAGAAAAGGATATAAATTATATGTTGTGATAGCTATGAACTGGAAGGAGGATACAACGAGTATAAAATAATATATAATATTATCACAATTTTCAAATGTGTTTCCAAAGGAAATGCTTGGGTTACTACCAAAGAGAGAATTGGAGTCTTCAACCAAGACTGAAACCTATTGCAAAGGATCCTAACCATATGACAACTCTAGAGTTATGATAATTATATATGTGTTGGCCCGCAACAACCCCCTTCTTTTTTTCCTTAATCAAAATCTAGGGTCCCTCTAAATTTTACTTGTATTCTTAGTTTGTTTCAGTTTGAATTGAATTTACTTGAATTTTATTTGTCATTACCTATTCCTTATTGAATTTATCTGTTGCTTATCACTATTTCTTTTGAGCTATGAGAATGGCTTGGTTGAAAACATGGAGTGATAACAATGATTTTACAGAAAGAAGTTTTTTGTGACACATCTTTTCTATGAAATTTGTTCACATTTGATCAAATTTGAATGAAGGAGAGATCGACTTAGATATTTGGTAATACACAACATGTTATGAAAATGTATTAAATATTATAAGCCCTTGTAACATCCCGTTCTATTGAGCACATGTTATCGACTTATTCTTTGAGGACATTTATGTGCAAGTGATATGGTTATTTGTTTCGATGGTGGATTTTTATGATAATGTTGATGGGTTGTGATTTATTGTCATTTGATATATATGTATTGACAGATGTTATTGAAAAGTTTACATGAGTGTGCAGGACACATGCTATATTGTGGATGTCGATGACATCAATGGACTTCCTTAGGCTCCGGAATGAGTCAGGGAGTGGATTGAGTTTTGTTTGAGTATTTCATTTTACACATATGTTTCATATGATTGATTTAATATGGTTATGTATATGGATTAGTGACAATATTTTGTCAATTGATGCATGTTAATGATGATTTCTAATTTGACTCACATAAGGAGTAAAGGGGTCATGCACATAAATCAAATATTGGGGGAGAGATGTGGCAACATCCCTGTCACAGCCTACTATCACTCCCATCGTGGCTCAAATTGTAGGTTAACGATTACCTAGTTTGAGAGGTCCATGATGTTGTGAAGGCAGACTGAGACAGTCGCTTCGAAGATTCTAAGGGGCACGCAATAAGATGGAGTCCTTATTCCTTAGAATCCTTTAGTCTCTCAGAAAGTTGTCTGAGTGGAGTGTTGACTCCATGGGTTGGTAAAACTAATAAAATGAGTCAAAAGGTGAGTGGAACCCTTGGAGCATGATAGTGCGTCTGGAAAGACACATCACATAATTTAAAAACTCGAGTCAATGAATCTAGGTGGTGTAGAAAACAATGAATTGATTTGACATTGTTGGATTTAAAATAATTAATTAATGAGTAATTTTATTAATTTTAAATCCCCATAAAAGTCTAAGCCGATTCTAAGACAAAGCCTAAGTCTAAGTTTAGTTAGGGGACTAAAATAAAATGTTAAATAAAATAAAATATTTGAGATAAATCAGTCTAAAGAAAAAGTGAGATAAATCTAAAGATTTGATATAATGCACATGTGTGCAAGAAAATACTAAAATGAAATTTTAAAATAAGAAAGAAATAAGTATGAGAGAATAGGTGTACACATAGAATGGTATCTAGAGTCTAGCTACCACTAGTCTAACTAGAAGAAGAATCCTATTTTAACTCTAACTAAGATTTAGTAAGGATTCAGTCATGAAATAAGAATATGGGGAATAAATACACAACTAGGAGGGATTTAAGGAACACATTTAAGAAATGTGAGGGAAATTGACTTTTAATTTAAATAAAATATCTAATTACTTGTGCAACTTGGGGAGAGGGTAACAAATGTGAGAGTGAAATAATCATAATTTATTTAATTAAAAAGAAAATTAATTGTACATGTAGGCATGTGTAAGTAAGGAATTTTCTATAAAGAAAATGGTCTAGATGGGAAAAGCATCACACTATTTATTGGTAAAGCTATGTTGCCAAATTATTTTTGACTGGTTTTACTTGTGAGAGTTGACATACCAAGCTTGAGATAGAGTGGTGGTTGTAATTTACGTTGACACAAGCTTAGAGCTAGAGTATTTTTTGTTGTGTGTGGCCCATTTATGGCTCGGCGGATAAGGGGGAAGAGGAGTACCCACCGGTAAAGTCCATTGATTAACAAGCAAGACAAGACCAAGGATGCGGTCCAACATCCAATTTGGAGATCGACATCCAAATCAAAGGTCATCACTCTCGGTATTTATTTGCTTATTAATTTACATATTCTTGTAAATAAAAATTTCAATTTTTCATTTGTATTCAAGTTATCTTGATGTATTTCCCGCAGGGGTGTAGACCGATTGGCAAGTGCCATGTATATGGAAGGAAATTTGTAAATGGAGGTCTCAAGTTCGATTCTCACCCTGACTAACCTGTGCACCATTCATGAGGGCTACGTGGATGCACATGGGGTTATAGTGGTAGCCGTCGGGTATCGACCCCGTGTTGAGTACGAGAACCATGAGTTGCCGATTCCCCAGCAAAAAAACTGGTATTCAAAATTTGTTTATTGGCATGTTGGTTAAATGGTCCTAAGATTTTATGGATTTTTATTTCTGATCCGATTGAAGGAAGGATTTTTTTTTAAAAGAAGAGAGAGAATTTTGTAGTTGAAATTTTAATTTCTGGTTAAAATCATGTGTAGAGTGATCTTCTGTCAAATGCATTTCTGCTTCAATTTATAGTATTTCTCCAGCAGTTAACACGTACTCCCTATCATAGAACACATCTCGTTCTCCGATATTCTAGTTGCTTATAATTACATCCTCCAAATCGCCATCAGATTATCTTCTTCACCTCCACGCATACATCTTCTAGACTCACCCATATCTGAAGTGTACGCTGCCAAGTTTTACATGGTCCCTATATTTAAAATTTGCATATTTTCTTTATTACATTACAGTCCTGGAATTTTACTTCTACATATTGAAATTTGAGAATGGAATTATTGATACTGCCCAACTTTAAAGAGTTTCTATATTAAGATGTGCATGTGCGATTCATTACATTACAATCTTGAAATTTTACTTCTATGTATTGAATTTATGAGAATGAATTAGTCGTTAAACAACGGACCTTTTCCTCTTACTCTCCAAAAATCAATTGTGGATTACTGCTAAGTTAGTTTCTCACTAGTCACATTGTTTTCTCCTTGACCACATAATAATCCCGAGACTGCGCTAAGGCAATCTTAAAACCCAGTATGCGTTTGCGAAGGTAGACGTAGGAACTTGAGGGGGTGTTGGTTGATTGGGTATTTTTTTTATCGTTTCTTTTGTAATGGGAGGTGGCTAATCTTATTACAGTAAAACTGAAGATGGACTGTCACCATTTTAAAAGCTTCATTATTCTGCTCTAGAAGATTTATTTATGACAATCTTTCTTTAAATCTTCTTGGTCGAGTCTTAGATGTTATTCCCGTCACTTTTGTTATTTCTAATTATGTGTTCTGAACCCACCTCAGAATCGCTACCCAGAATCTCATTTCAGCGTGGCTTGGTCAAGTGCAAACATGGATTTATGGCCCTCCCCTTAGCGCCTTATGCATCGAGCTTGGTGTTGCTTGGTGTACGTTGCGTAGGAAAAAATGAAATTTCATTTTCACTGGAGTTTAAAACTTCGACTTGATAATTTCAATTCGATACTGGGATAGTGGTGACGAATGGTCAAAATTTTTAATCCACAAGAATCTTTAAATCAATCGTTTCCTAGTAAATTGCAACCCCTGTTTGAAATCCGATTTGAGAATAAACTGGGTTACCCTATCGCCGAATTTAATTCGAAACTGTTTATTTTGTTTGCGTTCATTGGGATGATTGACAGTTGGAATTCATTGGTAGTTTTCCTCTTGTTGACAATTGGAATGCGTTGATAGTTTTCCTCAAATTGAAACGCAGTTCTTAATAATCTTAGTTTATTCTTTTCTTTTATTCGAAATTACACTTAAGCATTCCTTGAAAGATTGGTTAAGTAGAATAGACTAATATTTTCCACTATGAGTAATTGATGGTTAAATATGTTGATAATTTCAGTCTTGGATAATTTCAGTGTATAATTGGATTAATGGGGTTTATATACTTCATTGTTCCTCAGAACAGCCACCAGTCCTGAGACTTTAAATGGTCAAAATAAATCAGATGAATCTTGGACTTGAGCATTGTTTATGTGTCTTAGAGGTCCTAACCATGCAGGATAGGTTGGGTGGGTAGTTTTCTTATGTTATCATCTTGAGATATGGTTGATTGAATAATAGTGATGTTGTTTCAGTTCATTGTGATAGAATTGATTGTGTAGTTATTAATTTTTGTCGCGATGCATGTCACTTGCACTAAGAATTGTTTAAAAAAAAAAATATTTTCCTATTGTACATCACTAATTGTTGGCGTAACCGAGGGGTCATTCCATATGGTATCAGATCAAGTTCAACCCTGTGACTTGGACAATTACGCCTTTCACTGTAATAAATATTTGATTAAAAAATCATCACTAATGAAAATTTGAAATTTGTCTATGCACGTAATCATGGTTAAAGGGCACCGTGGAGGTAGATGACCTGGTGTTGTTTGAAGAGGTGCACCTCCTTAAGTAGCATCCATGCTAAACGGGTCTAACCCCTAAGGAAAAGAAAAAGTCCTTGAACAGAAGCAGGTAGGTATGGGAGATCTAGTTGTGTTGATGAGATCCTTTCAGAGGATTTTAGAGGCCTTGATTAACCAATTGGACAGGGATGAGGGCAGAGCACATGTACCCAATAAGGGTTCACAACGCGCTCCAGTTGGTAGTTGTAGCATTCACAGAAAACTTGAGAATGTGAAGTTTTTTGAGTTCATGGGTGCCACGGATGGCTCAGCCTCCAAGACATGGTTAGAGAACATGGAGATGTGCTTCGCACTTCGTGATTACACCTCCAACATAAAGTTCCACATGGTCTTTCAACTGAAGGGGAGTGTTATTCTATGGCGGAAGACATTCATGCCTCAACTAAACATAGATGATTTTAGGGGCTAAATTTCGCCCATGGGCTAATTTTCCATGGTTTTTCCAAAAACGAGATTCGCTATTTTAAAAATGATTCGCCCAAATTCTATAGGATAAAATTATTTTACCTTAAAAATCGCCAAAAATTTATAAAAACTATATAAAATCCTTAGAAATTTGANAAAACTATATAAAATCCTTAGAAATTTGAATATTTTTACAAAGATATCGCCAAAGATTTATAGTTGGCATATAAAGGATTAGTAAGATTCGCCAAGGTTTCTACATTTTAAAATAAATTTCCATCCTTAAAATCATCCCTGCAACTAAACATGGTCGTTGAATATGTGTCATGGGAGATATTCAAGGAACGGTTCAGGGAGAGGTACTTGTCCAAGGAATTCATTGAGCATGAGCTCAATGAGTTCAATGTCTTACAACAAGGTGTTCGTATGGTGCCAGAGTATGAGGTCAGGTTCATGGAGCTGCTTAGGTATGCTCCACATCTGAACATGGAGAAGATAAAGGTCAACAAGTTTTTGGTCGGCCTTAACTTCAACATTCATTCGAAGATGAGGATTCTGATGGCTCAGAGGTTGCACGATGCAGTTTAGAATTCCCTCATGGCTAAGGAAGAGATGACGAGCAGGGGTCAGGGCGAGACTCCTTCAAGACCAACTGGACATACAACATCAGGAGCGCAGCAACATCAGACACCAGCAAGACATACATCAGGGTATTGAGATACATATAGAGGAACCATGTTCACAACACCATGATGAATGACTCCTCCAGAGAGGACTCCCTATAGAGGAACATTTCATCAATAGCAAGGTCACCCACAACAACAAGAGTTTAGGATTGTTTAGTAGAAAAGACTAGGATCTCATACTCGTAGGCCAACAACTTCTACTCTGGGGAACAAGAGTACTGGACCGAAAACAAGAATTTGGACATGTGCAGAGCCACATTACCAGCGAGCCTGTCCGATTGAGAAGGCCAAAGCGACCAGATCAACATGACACACTACATTTGGAGATTTGGGCAAGGCCCACAGGATTCATGTAGCGGTAAACAACCGTCAAGCCGAGCATCAATTTATCGTGCTCGAGACGTTAGGTATAATCATTGACCAAACATTTAATATCTTGATAGATCCAGGTGCTATAGAGAGCTTTATTTCTAGTGCAACACTAAAGAGAATTAAGGTAAAGGCAATCTATTAGGACGAGTTCAGATACATAGAAATGAAATCGAGTGCCAAACAAAAGGTTGGAAGAAAAATTATGGACTATAGCATTAACTTGGGATATTTTTTAACGAAGGCCAACCTATATGTCACTATCTTAAGATCTTATGAAATAGTGATTGGTATGGATTGGTTCGAATCGCATGATGCGATACTCAACTATAAGATGAAACGGTTATGTTTGATAGATGATGTGGGATAGAGATAAGTGATTGTAGGAAGAAACTAGGGAGTGTCCTTGAGATTTATTTCTTTTCTACAACTACAAAATAGTATGCACAAGTGATGCAAGCTATATGAAATCTTAGCGCTAAATGAAAAGTGTGAGGCAGAAGGATTAGAAAACCTTCCTGTAGTATGAGAGTTTGCGGACATGTTTCGAGAAGAGTTACCAGTATTACCACCCGAATGAGAGTTGGAGTTTACAATCGACTTGAAACCTGGAATCGAACCGATATCAAGAATGTCTTATCGGATGTCAGCACCTAAGTTATAGTAGTTTAAAATGCAATTGAAGGAGTTGTTGGACTTGGGACTTATACGTCCAAGTGTTTCATCTTGGGGTCCACCAGTTATTTTCTTCAGAAAGAGGAATGGATCGTGGATACTTTGTGTTGACTACCGGCAATTGTACAAAGGGATGAACAAGAACCAAGATCAGTTTCCAAGAATAGATGACTTGTTTGATCAGATGAAGGGAACGCCAGTGTTTTTGAAGATTTACTTGATATCATGATATCACTAGTTACCGATTAAAGAGGAAGATATCCCTAAAACCGTATTTAGGATGAGATTCAAACACTATGAGTTTACAGTCTTACCGTTCGGACTGAAAAACACCCCGGGGGTATTCATGATCTTGATGAATGGGGTGTCCCACGAATACTTGGACAAGTATTTTTAGGTATTTATTGATGACATACTGATTTATTCTCAGATGAAAGAAGAGAATGAAAAACATTTAAGATTAGTACTACAATGTCTACGAGAAAACAAATTATATGATAAACTATTGAAATGTTCTTTCTACCAATCGAGGATTCATTACTTGGGACATACCATATCCAATGAAGGTATCATTGTGGTTCCAGCAAAAGTTGAAGCTATTATGGAATGGCCTGCATAAAAAAATATAGAATATGTACACTACTTTATGGGTTTAGTAGGGTATTACCGACGATTCATCGAAGTTTTTTCGAAGATAGCAAATCCAATCACGGAATTGCGGAAGAAAAAAAAGAATTTTGTATGGACCGATAAATGTGCGGAATCATTTCAAGGGCTCAAGTTGTTATTGACAACAATGCGAATATTGAAAGTCCCTAACATGGAAAATGAATTCTTGGTATGCACGGATGCATACAAGGAAGTTTTAGGTGAATTATTGATGCAAGATAATCGAGTGATCACTTACATTTCAAGGAAATTGGGAAGGCATGAGGAGTACTACACAACACATGACTTGGAGTTATTGACAATTGTATATGCCTTGAGACCTTGGAGACACCGTCTGATTTGATTGCAACACATATTTACGTGGAGTGAATTGAATGCATGACAAAGGTGTTGGTCAGAATTACATAGTGAATACAACTTCAATATTACTTACGTAAAAGGTACGGTGAATAGAGTGGCAGATGCGTCAAGTCGAGGACCATGCATATTCTAAGTAATACCTCTTCAGACGAATCTTCGAGAAAAAATTCTAACTATACAGATCGATGATGACTGGTATAAAGAGGTTAAGGAAAATATTAGACAAGATACCATGGTTGTACAAAAGTTTGAAGGTTATACATTGGACAATGATGGATTGTTCAGGTATAACAATATAATTTACGTATTGTCTAATGACGAATTAGGAACTTTTGATCTTGAGTGAAGTGCACCAAGCAGTGTACATGGCTCATCCGAGAGTCACGAAGATGAAGGCAGACCTTAAGCCTTTATTCTTCTGGAAGGAAATGAAAGAAGACATAGTTAGTTACGTGGCAGAATGTCTAGAATGTCAACAAGTGAAAGATGAACATAGACATCCGGCATGATTACCACAAGCACATGTTATTCCAGAATCAAAATGGGATGTCATTTCGATGGACTTTATATTTGGATTACCACTGAATACAAGGAGACACGACTCAATTCCCATGGTAGTTGAAACTCTGACGAAGAGTGTACACTTTATAACTATACGTATGATATATCAGGCGTCAGACATCACTAGAGGTTTTTTCAACGAGATTTTAAGGTTACATGGTGTACCAAGAAGGATCATATCCAATCGAGGATCAGTGTTTACAGGATGATTTTGGACCAGTTTCCAAGAGTCTTTGGGAACACAACTATACTTTAGTACAATATATCACCCTGAGATAGACGAGAAGACAAAAAGAATGAACTAAATTTTGGAAGATATGTTACATATGTATGTAATAGACCAACATAAATATTGGGAAGAGTTCTTGCCACTAGTAGAGATTGCATACAACAACAGCTATCAAAGTACCATTAAGATGGCATCGATTGAGTTTCTTTACATGCGACCATGTCGAACATCGTTGAGCTAGGATCAAATTGAGGATAGAGTCTTGGTGGGACCAGAAGTGATCCAAGAAATGGAATAGCAAATGCAATTGATAATAAAAAGGATTAAAGAAGCACAAGATGACATAAGAGTTATGGTGATGCACAACGCGTTGACTACAGTTATGAAATTGGCGAATGAGTTTCTTGAGGGTGAAACCACATAAGAGTTCAATCAAGTTTGGAAAGGGTGTTAAAATCTCTCCTAGGTTTGTTTGACCTTTCAAAGTTGTGGACAAGAAATAAATCGTGGCCTATCGACTAGCCTTGCCTGATTCTTTGAGGCATATGCATGGCATATTTCATGTAACTATTTTGAGACATTATGCTAGTGATCCTACACATATGATTGACATGAGTTCTTTGCAGGTTTTAGACGAAGGTGCTCTCACGGCGGAGCCAGTCCGCATTCTAGACCATCACATTTGACATCTACGACGTCGAATAGTCAATTAGGTCAAGATCCAATGGGATAATTATAATCCACAGTCGACTACCTGGGAGGACGCATATGATATACGTCAACATTTTTCTTACTTATTTGATAGATTAGACATATAGATATTTTCAAATAATTTTGTTTACTACATTTATATACTGTATAACTTCGGGATGAAGTTTAAAACAAGAGGGGGTGTATGTAACATCCCCCCCTACTGAGCACATGTTATCAACTTATTATTTGAGGACACTTGCATCCAAGTGATCCAGTTATAGTACATAGTTATTTGTTTCGATTATGGATTTTTATGATGATGTTGATGGGTTGTGATTTATTATCGTTTGATATATATGTATTGGCAAATGCTATCAATGATTTTATATGAGTGTGTAGGACACGTGCTAGATTGTTGATGCTGATGGCATCAATGGACCTCCTTGGGATCAATATTGAGTTAGGGAGTGGATTGAGTTTCTTTTTAGTATTTCATTTTACACATATGTGTCATATGATTGAATTAGTATGGTTATGTATATGGATCAATGACAGTGTTTTTTCAATGGATGCAAGATGACGATGCTTGTTAATCCGACTCACATAAGGAGTAAAGGGATCATGCACAGAAACAATATATTGAGGGATAGGTGTGGCAATGTCCCTGTAACAACTTAATAG
This sequence comes from Picea sitchensis, assembly GCA_010110895.2. Lineage (NCBI taxonomy): Eukaryota > Viridiplantae > Streptophyta > Pinopsida > Pinales > Pinaceae > Picea > Picea sitchensis. The sequence continues at coordinate 33,446 of SNQJ01S0034237.1, read as the reverse complement.
TACTCTCGTTGTGGCTCAAATTGTAGATTAATGATTACCTAGTTCAAGAGGTCCATGATGTCGTGAGAGCAGACTGATACAGTCACTCACGAAGAATCTAAGGGGCCTGTAATAAGGCAAAGTCCTCATTCCTTACAAGCCCTTAGTCTCTCACAAGGTCAACTGAGTGGAGTGTTGACATCAAAGGTTGGACAAACTACCAAAACTAGTGAAAAGGTGAGTGACAACCTTGGAGTACGGGAGTGCATATTGATGGGCACGCCACGTAATTTAAAAACTTGAATCAATGAATCTAGGTGGCCTAGAAAACAGTGAATTGATTTTACATTGTCGGATTTAAAATAATTAATAATGAGTAATTTTATTAATTTTAAATCCCCATAAAAGTATAAACCTATTCTAAGACAAAGCCTAAGTCTAAGTTTAGTTAGGGGACTAAAATAAAATGTTAAATAAAATAAAAGATTAGAGATAAATCAATCTAATGAAAAAGTGAGATAATTCTAAAGATTTGATATAATGCACATGCGATGCAAGAAAATATTAGAATATAATTTTAAAATAAGAAATAAACATGAGAGAATAGGTGTACACATAGAATGGTATCTACAGCTTCAGTGGTTTTACTTGTGAGAGTTAGGATACCAAGCTTAATATAGAGTGGTGGCTTTACCTTGCAAGGAAATCTTGGAGCTAGAGTATTTCTTATTGTGTGCGTGGCCCCTTTGCAGCTTGGGGGGAAAAGGGCGAAAAAGAATAACACTAGCGTTGGTTAGGAGGTATCCGTGAAGTCATTCAATTTCTATTTTTCATTTGTATTCAAATTATCTTGATGTATTCAATTGTGCATTGAACGCTTGTATAATAGTCTGCAATGCATTCACTTTGCTATTCAAAATTTCTTTATTGGCATGTTGGTTAAATGGCCAAGAGATTTTATGGATTTTTATTTATGATCGGGTTAAAGGAAGGATTTGTTTTAAAAAGAACAGAGAAAATTTCATAGTTGAAATTTTAATTTATGGTATTTCTCCAACAGTTAACATGTACAACACATCTCGTTCTGCGATATTCTAGTTGCTTATAATTACATCCTCCAAATCGCCATCAGATTATCTTCTTTACCTCCATGCATCCATCTTGTAGACTCTTCCATGTCTGAAGTGTACGCTGCCAGGTTTTACATGGTCCCTGTATTTAAAATTAGCATATTTTTTTTATTACATTACTGTCCTGGAATTTTACTTCTACGCATTGAAATTTGAGAATGGAATCATTGATACTGCCCAACTTTATAGAGTTTCTATATTAAGATTTGCATGTGCGATTTATTACATTACAATCCTGAAATTTTACTTCTATGTATTGAATTTCTGAGAATGAATTAATCGTTAAACAACGTCCTTTTTTCCTCTTACTCTTCAAAAATCGATTGTGGATTAGTTTCGCACTAGTCACGCTGTTTGCGAAGGTAGACGCTGGAACTTGAGGGGGTGTTGGTTGATTGGGTAGTTTTATCTCTTTCTTTTGTAACGGGAGGTGGCTAATCTTCTTACAGTAAAACTGAAGATGGACTGTCACCATTTTAAAAGCTTCATTATTCTGTTCCTTATGCGTCGAGCTTGGTGTTGCTTGGTGTACCTTGCGTAGGAAATTTTGAAATTTCGTTTTCCCTGGAGTTTAAAACTTCGACTTGATAATTTCAATTGGATACTGGGATAGTGGTGACGACTGGTCCAAATTTTTTATCCATAAGAATCTTTAAATCAATCGTTTTCTAGTATATTGCAACCCCTGTTCGAAATCCGATTTGAGAATAAACTCTTTTACCCTATCGCCGAATTTAATTCGAGACTGTATATTTTGTTTGCGGTCATTGGGATGATAAACAGTTAGAATGCGTTGGTAGATTTCCTCTTGTTTCCTGGGGTGTGGACGCGCACTTGTGACTGTTGTCCCATCTCGATTTGCCCAAAATTTCAATTTGAAGAAAAGCTTATCCTTTACAGAATGCACTCTGTTTTAGATTTGTGAGAAGATTGGTGGTTTCAACTTGATAAATATACCTTCCATGTAAGGAATTTTCACCCTTGAACTCGCTCCTTGTAAACGAGAATTTGTTTACCTTAAGAATATCACATGGTTGATTTTTCGTCTTCTTTTGTTTTTAACTTTGAAGATGTGAATTAGTACCTGTATCATTTATTGTATTGATAAATAAATTTGGTCTTTCCTAAATCCTTTAAAATATAATTGAAGGTTAAAATTGAGTTATTATACCATTGCTAATCTAATTAGATTAGGTCCTTATTTAACTTTTGAAATGGAGTGAACTCAATAGTGAGCCCTTTATCTAATTATTATATTATATGACTCAAATCTTCTTAAAAGAATTTAATGGCTATATAGGAAGGTATAAGACAACTCATTGTGGTGATAAAATGTTGATTTTCTTAGTTCTTCAAAAAGGAACATGCAAGCAGGGTTAAATTTTATCTATTGCTTTTGGAATTGATCTCTTATAGTTTTAAAGATAATTAGGATAGCATGGAAGTCTTGAGTATAGAATTCAGAAGATTTGATCCTTATGGAGTCGTTGATTGAATTATAGATTAGTATTAAACCTTTATGTGTTGCTTAAGAAGGAATTTAATCTTCTCGTGGGATTATAAATGATTATGTTAAATAACATTTAAAATATTTATATCTATTACTTAATAAGGATTGGGTTTTCTCTTGTTTCTTTACAATGGGATATGTAAATTAGTATTCTTGCTTTGTTGCATAATAATATATTTTATCTTATTAAGATACATAGTGGGTTATATAAAGATACATAGTGGGTTATATAAGGGTTGTTCTTTATTACAATAGCTTGAAGTAGTAAAAATGATGTTGACCTTGGATGAACTTAACTTGGTAAGTCACTAATTGGGGATTAGGATTAGATCTCTATCTATTACTAAGATTGTACTTATGCTAATGTGGTTCTTAATAATCTTTATGTATTATTACTTTCTTATTCGAAATTACACTTAAGCATTGCTTGAAATATTGGTTAAGTAGAATAGACTAATATTTTGCACTATGAGGAATTGATGGCTAAGTATGTTGATAATTCTAGTCTTGGATTATTGTGTATGATTGGATTAATGGGGTTTAGATACTTCCTTGTTCCTCGGAACAGTCGCAAGTCTTGAGACCTTAAATGGTCAAAATCAATTAGATGAATCATGGACTTGAGCGTTGCTTATGTGTCTTAGAGGTCATTGCTATCCCTCAGCCTAGGGATAACTAAGGAGATTATCACTTGAGGCCCACATGTCCTAGACATGGAGTACCGAGAGCTATATTGACTTGAGCCTGGCCCTAAAAGGCCCATGTTTCTTCATCAGTGCCTCCACCTTGTCAGCAACAACAACAACCATCCCATCGGCCTAGTCCTTCAACAACAGTGGGTCTTAGTCCATGAGGTAATGAGTCCAGGTACCATGGTATGTGTCACTCTGATTCTCAAAACATTTTAATATGTGCATTTAATTCTTTTTACTTCTAACGTGTGCTTGGACCTTATCCCTTTCCACTTGTCCACACCTAAGGGGAATGACATGATGCCCTAGTAAGTTGGTTCCGATAGGGTTTGAGTTTCCATTGGGTGGGTTCATGAAAGGTCATCGTCCGTTCCCACCATACTTACCACTTTTCATCTTTTTCCCTCTCATCCATCCCATACATTGGTTCGAGCATTGGGTTTTCCAAGTGAACAAAGGGTTGTACCTTACCTTCTGGGAAGAAGGGGCTAAAGGCCGAAAGGGTAAAACTAGTTGGAAAAATATAAAATACAAAAGAATGAAACCTTCATATGGTTCACCCAGGGATCCCCAAGAGAGAAATAAAATGCTTCTCAACAAGAAATAGAGGGACCCATAAAAATAATAAAATCAAGAACTAGTTGGAGGATAGGGGGTCTCATCACGAGCCAACCTATTAGGTCCATGGGCATGTCGAGGTATGACACTACCATTCAACTGGTCATCACGCTGGGCCTGCGGCTCTTGGTGGCATAGTCAAGAGAAAGGGGGTCTCATCATGAGCCAATCTTCTCATCTTTGTGAAATGCTTGTGGGTAACATTTCCACCACTGGTCACTACACGAGGGAAGTGTTCCCTAAATAGTCTCTTGAAAGGAAAAGAAATAAGATGAAAAGATAAAAGGCATGAATGGGCTTGGAAACATTTCCATCCATGACAAGGTGCATCTCACTCTCTTTAGAGCCACCCATAGGTATGCCATACATTTCCATGTCATCAATGCACCCATTCGTCAAACATCCCTTACCACCTCATCCACTTACATGGATTGCATTTGTCTTCATATGGAAACATCCCACGTCCAATGTGAACTAGCCCAATAGGAAATCCTAATGTCCCCTCTAAACTTGCTTGTAGAATAGCATAATGTCTTTGAGCAATTGTCTGGGAAAAAGGGATTTTATGCACATGTTTAAATAAATTGATTATTAGATGCGATTGACATTTCTATGATCCCTGTGACTTATGAGTCCATGGAAGGCGTACTTGTTTTTGTTGCAGGGCCACATGCGATGGATAGGTACACATGGGGAGATGATTATTTTGGATCTCCATAGGGCTAAAATCCCACCAGATGGATGTTGGGACCCCATCCGGGGCAGAGAAAGATCAAAGGTTTGCACCAGAGAGAGAGAGGAGGACGTTCCACCAGAGACAACCCGACAAACCTAGACCCAGGGGGGTATTTCCCTTCTCACTATGATGTAGGCCTTCAAAGTCCCATGATGTCACCCATGTGGCCCATGGCATCATTGTTACGAGGACAATCTCTCTATGGCTAGGGGTAAAACACAACAGATGGAAATGACTGTAGAAATCAACTCTATTCTCAAGTATTCTATATAGACAAATATGTTAGAAAGACAAGATAATATGACTATCTCGTCCAAAAGTTCAATGAAGTCCACCATTAAGAACTTGACCCACAACAATATACCTGCAACTAGTCCTCAATAACCAAGCAACGCAAGCATATGGTGATAATATATGATGTTAGCTCATTCAATAGCATAATCCATCAACATTCATAACAAATATGCCCATGGAATAATAATTTAAAAACTTGCAAGATATTAATTGGACGGGAAAATAGTATTTTTATTAAGATATAATCAACATAAGTGAATAGGTTATAGACTTCTATGTTGGCATAGTTTGGAACCAAGAAACTAAGTTCCTTCCACTTGGGCCTCCACCACTTCAATCCTCCACCAAAGGCAAGCTCATGTAAGAGAGACAATGAAGTTCTCAATCAGTAAGGGAAGATATTGGGGGATGAACAATGTGTTCATACTTAAAGGACAAAGGGATGCAGACTCAATGTGAAGTGAATAATTCATCCAGAGTAACTTTTCTCTCAAAGTTGAATTATTTATCCTCTTTTCCATAGCTCGGATTTGGCCCATTTATAGCCTTCAAGTGGAACTGAAGGGCCGAGTCGGAACGTTTCCAGTATATGGAAGGCCAAAGATCATTGATCTTGTGACGTGACATGGAAACCCGACACCATTTTTCAATTTTGGGCACATTTGCCTATGTAAATGGGATGTAGTGGCGCAACCTACATATACGATTGATTTATAGTAGGCAAGGTGCATATATGTGGAAAAAATTATATTTTTAGCTCTAGGATTTGCAAAAAAGGATCTTGAGTCTACATAGGGAAATGGAAAAAAATCCTTATGTTCAAGATTGCATGGGTTGAGGAAAATCTTGCTATAACAGATGCCCCCCAATGTGTGAAGTCATAGGAGTATTTGTGATGGATGAAATACATTATAAAAACCCATAAGTGGAGTAATGGTGACCCAACTGGAAGAACTAGTTACCCATTACAATCTGTACTGACTTTGCATACATGGCTATCAATTTGAATTACACTATAGATCCATGTGAAAATATACCAAAAAATTGTCTGTGGTCATGAATAGGATAATATAAATGCGGTTACATGCCAAAGGTTGTCATAGTCATGAACAAGGCCCAGTAGAACCAGTCTCAAAATCAATCTAAAGATATGCGTATACAATGGAGTACAATCTGATCTCCCATGATCACTGATGTCACAGAGGTATTGGTCCAATGAAAAGGAAGAAAAAACTCAGGAAAGTTGCGGCTACATATTGATGTCTTCAAGTCTTCTGCACAATCCACGAAAGGTTCATGTCTACATCGTGTGAATAAAGGAGTTGAGGTCGAACACAATGAGACTTCCTTTGATTACTGATCATTGAGGTATACCATTAAAAAACATGAGACAACCTACCGATGATGAGATTAGGTATCAAGGCACTGGGTACATTCTTACAAGTGTGAATAAAGGATTCGGGGTCGAACACTTGAAGAATCCATCGATCAGGGGACATTCATGTATTCCCAACTGTTGATGGTGAGAGAACCTGCCACTAATGACTTCAAGCCTCTAGGTACTCACAGGAGCCTAGGTCTCGTTTCCAGAGTAGATAAGATGAAGTCGATGGAATGAGACCCCCTGAAAGGAAATCATTAAGGAAACTCTCATCATTCAACACAAGGTACAAAGGAGGAGCTTGATGATTTGGAGGAAATCAGGCAAAGAACATGTTCACAAACCGACGACCCTGTGCGTCTTTCCCATGTGCCAAGTGCAGGCAGTACACAAAAAAGACCCTCTGAGTTGAAGCCAATGAGTAAAATTGTTGACAAAGGCGAGGACACCACTAATAAGGCTAATGGAATATAAGAAATTGACCGAATCCCAATGTGTGAATATATGTCTTGCTGTCAAGCACAAGGGAAACCACCTAGTCAACGACTAATGATGAAATGTCGACTGATAGGTTCAAGGTTACCTACTAATGAGGAAAGTAGGTCTAGGGTGCATAATAGGAATACAACTTCATGTGATTCTGAGAAAAACTAAGGGTCTGGGTGACATGAAAAGTCAAGAGTTTTGAGGAATGGCCGACACAGATTGATAGAGATCCTTTGAACAAGAGCATGAGACATATGGAATAATCTTGCAGCATAGACTCAATGATGAAACCATGAGATGCAGGAGGCATCAATCAAAATCTCCATAGGGACTGGGAGAGTAACTAGTCGAGGGAGTAAACTCTCTATAACGATCTCAGCTTCGTAAGGCCATGCTAAACCCAAAATTATGATGACAAGTTGACTCAACAATTTTGTGCTCTATTCAAAGACAACACGACTGCTACCAATATAAGATAATACTCCCTTCCCTCCCATGTTTTTTGGTTTTTCCATGTTCAAATGAATTCTATGATACAGAGGAGGAAACAAGTTTCTCAAGTAAGAAAAACTAGTTCCAGCAGTGGAACATACCTATGCTCAATGCAAGGAGATGCATGCAGGAGATGGACACTCGAGGGAATGTTCCCTCTTGGGTATAGGGTGTCAAGTTGCAAAGGATATAAACAAGTCTCTTCTTGGTTAAGGATGAACAACTACTGAGGAAAATGGTTTATAGTGCAAAGCGAGAACCGGTCATAGGCTCAATACTGCAAGAAAGGGCATGAGATGCAATCACAACCTAATGCCAAAAAATGTCATTTTTCATAATCTTAGTCTACTTGGTTTGAAAAAGGGATAAACTTATACAAAATAGATGTCCTTTCAAATCCAATTTACTAGTGTGAAAGAGACAAGTTCACTCATTAATCGTTTTGCTTTTTGAACACGAGTCAGAAAAGAGATTAACTAAGACTCACGACCTTTCAAGTCCAATTTAACGAGTGTGAAAGGGACAAATTCACTTGGCAATATTTTCTCTTTGTAGACGAGTCAGAAAAGATCTTAAATCAGATTCGCTTGTGAGTTTCTAGGCGACATGTCACGGGGGAGGCCAAGGCTCATGTGCTAGACTTCCATGAAATGTCAGTATCTTACGAATAGCCGACATAAGCTTGGGAAAACCCAAAGCTCTCCAGGTATAGGATAATAAAGTGCGATCAGATGTTACCTTCTCCATGATACATTAGATAATGTACCTTACTTTAAAGGACATGGGAGGAGGCATTGGATACCCCAAAAGACCACCCCGATAAAAGGGAACTTCTCCAGGACTTGGAGGGAGAATATTCGGGGAGAGTAAAAGTGTCTCTTACTCAGAATTTGCATTATCAGAAATGCTAATGACATGGTTGAAGGATGCATCACCCTCTAAAAGGAGATTTGGATTGACGATAGGTTGCACTGGTACAACAACTTACTCAAATCTGGGTTGAATATGATGTGTGATAATGGGAACAAGAGACACATTACCCTCGAAAATGGTGGTATGGTTGGGATAGGATTGCATCAAAATGAAATTCATGTCAAGCAAAGGAGAAAAATTGTGTGGGGAAACTGCATACGTCTAAGAACCTGAAGGGCCCTCAAGTGAGAACCATGCTTCTGGTATCCCAGTAGTAGCAGGACATAAACAGGTAAGGTGATTTCCTTCGCAAGTCCTACAAAGGAATCTAAGCTTACACTTGAGACATCTAGGATTCTCAATCGTATGAATTCCCTCAGGGTCATTTACAATGGTTGGCGACACGCTCTTAGCGTGATTGGAAGAGGATGGAGATTCATCCCCCACATGATGTACATATGTTGGAGATGTGATATAGATATGACTCATAGTGATTAGAGTGATTCCCCCATCATGAATAGAAACAATTGGTTGCGGGTCTTCAAAATGACTTGCAGAGGTCGTCGACCAATCTCCAGCATGACTTGTAGTGGTTGGTGATGTTGCTCTAGTATGACTGGCAGTGACTGGACTAGTGGTGGTGAGTTGTGGCATTTGAGACCAAGGTCTCAGGAAATATTTGCTTACACCCTGTCCCTATCCAGAAACATAGTATCCTCTTCCTAATTGATCCATAGAGTTTTGTACAGGCATCATCACTGAAGAAGATGTTTGCAAAGAGAAAAAAATATGATAGGGATTATTCAAGTGAGGATATACATTGGCCCCATGCGAAGGGGTTTAGTGAAGAGGATATCCCAAACCATAAAACTGATTCCCTCCATATGAAATACTCGGGGATATATGTGAACCTGCCATGGGAAAAGTGTTCATAGGAACTAGCATGGCAGACGAAGGATACACGGATGGGGTGTAATAAGTAGAATACTCACCCATTTGAGTATTGGCTCTTGAAAAAACAAAGCTAGGAATGGATCCGTAAGAGGGTAGGTTCCAACCTCCCATAGTGAGAGTTGGTTGAGGGACATGACCCTTATCAAACAAAGATGTAGACGGCGGGGCCATGGTGCCCCTGGATGCAATGCTAGGATTCATATAAGTGGGCGAGGAAGAGGATGGGAAAGGTGAAGGTATGTTTGGAATATCAATAGGAAAATGATTAGAGGACTAAGAAACCATGATATAACCGATGTAGAGGTGAATAGTTGTAAGTTAGGTCCACCATATGGGCATGGTAGCAAAGCCTAAAACCTTGAAAGCACTAGCTCTCACGGAGGTAAGGGAACTAGAAAGATTCCCATATACGAATAGATCCCAAGAAATTTATCTGACACTAAGAAGGTATTGGGCAGATATCCCTTAAAGTAACCTCATGTGACCACATGCTTAACTCCGATGTAAGCAGAGTGATCCAGGTGGATATGGTGGCCACCCACCTATTCCAACTTGCTCCTCCAATCCATTTTTTTTTCAACATGTCATTTTGTACTGCTTTATAATTGTCAANNACATTCTCCAAGTGGATACGGGTGGCCTCTCACTTAATCCAACTGGATTATTTTTTATGTTTTCATGTCAGCACATCTTGTTGTACTTCCAAGGCTATTTTGGGGCCCTAAATGTTGTTTTTTTTACTCGCCACAGTCAGAAAGAGTCATAGTATGATAGGGGAATGTGTAGTTCTTTGAAATACCTTCCCAACAAGCTATCACGTGCCTAAAATAGAGGTCATATGCAAAATTTATGACCCTAGGAAGTTTAGGTACCAAATTACACCAACTTACCCATAGGGCCCACATGACTTTTGGTGTTTCACCTTCTAGGGTTAGGTTTTTGGATGTCTAGGGTTTTGGAATTCATGAGTAATATGAAAAGAGACTTTGGAGCCTCATTTTAATCCATTATGCTCAGACAGATGCATGTAGAAGCCACATCTCTTCGTAGAGATATCTACCACCATTCGAGCAAGTTTTAGTTCTGCAGTTTTGCAGTTTCAACCTATTTCATTATTTAATAGAAGATATTGTTCACTAGATATTTGTGTTATTCTTACTATATCTATGTTTATTATATTCATTCTATTAATCAATGCGTTCTTCTCCTAAATTCAGATCAGTGGTATCAGAACGACCTTCTCTTCATTTATTTTTCTTCGTGCATGTCCCCGACAAGGTCTGGGTATAAGAAGTTGGGACTCAAACCAATCGAGCCATTACCATATCGGTAACTTTGAGCCTGAAAACAACCCATGGGAGATGAAAAGAAAGATGATGGAGAAGAATATCCTATTAAAATGTTGCTCGAGGAATCCTTAGCGTGACAAAGGAATGAAATGATGGAAAATTTCGCATAGATCCTTCAACAGTTCCCGACAGAAAAGCATGTTCATCAAGCACCCATGCAACCCCATTCAAGGTACATGTAAATTTTGATATTCCATTTTTTCAAGGACTGATAGATGCGGATAATGTAGATAAATGGTTGAATCTGCTTGAAGGATATTTTTCGGTCCACAATTTTTTCGATAAGGAAAAGATCACTTTTTCACTCCTCAAGGTCGTTCTCCATGTTAAAGACTAGTGGGATAATTACTCTAAGAAAATGGACGTGGAGGAATCTACAATTTTTTTGGTGGACCTTGGGATTCCTTCTGGGACACCATTAAATAAAAATACTACCATGTTGGAAGCTACGAGGACCAGTACACCACATGGACCACCCTAAGTCAAGAAAGGGACGAGACAGTACTAGACTTCACCAATATTTTCCATACCCTATGCACCAAATTGGGTATCAAATATTCTAAGCATCATCTGGTGCTCAAATACCACGGTTGTTTTCATAGATATATTAAAAAAAAAATGGAATTCTTGAACATTGCCTCATTGGGAATGACTTATAGATACGATGTCAATATCGAGCAAAAATTTAAGAAGAAACGACAAGAGTTTGGATATGCAAACCCCTGACAACCGAAGCAAGGAAAAGGCAACCCCGACCCATACAACAGGGGACCAAGTCAATATTTTCTCCCTTAGGACAGTCTGTCCAAGCGGTAACACAAGAAGGGAAACAAGAAGATGAAGAAGGACATTGGAAAATGGTGTGAGTACCATAAAAGTCCTTGGAAAAGAACCCACAACTGTCGCTTGAAGCAATCCCGCATGGCTGAGATGAAGCTTTTCGAGTTAGAGGTTGATTCTGATTTCGAGTCAAATCCTGAAGGAGGGAAGCAGATTATCGATGTTGAACCCAGTGCCATGGTCGCTACCACCAAATTTCAGCCAAGTGAACCAGAAGAACCAGAGGAAGGGGAACACCTATTTCACTCGCATATGTGGGTCAAGGGGGCTCCGATTCATTTCATTATGGATAGCCGTAATCAGAAGAACCTGATTTTAGCAGAGGTCCTCAAGCGACTGGACCTTCTAATGAAACCACACCCGTAGCCCTACACCATCGATTGACATCATCAAGGAAGAGATCTTTGTATCATCCAAGAATGTCGTCTGCCCTATGACATCAAGCCTTTCAAGTTTGTGATGTTTTTTTAGGACAACCATATTTGTGGAAGCATCATGTTGTGTATGAGTCTATACTCCACAGTGTTATTATTACTTTGGGTAGACAATTGTACAGGATCCTAGAGATAGCACCTCCTACTATTATTTCTTTAATATCTGCTAAGTAATGTAGTAAGGTCATTTCACAGACCAGGAAGTTTGTCTTCTTTGTGATCTGTGCTAATAATAAGAACAAGGTCACCGCCACATCCGTGGCCTCTACAAAACACCTCTGTCTGCAGCAGAAGCAAGTGGACGAGATTGTGGAAGAATACAGAGACATCTTCTCCTCACCTACAGGGGTACCGACACACTGTGAAGTCAAGCATCCAATTGATATGACCTATGACGCACCTCTACCTAATGGACCATTCTATCGGCGCTCGTTGATGGAGAATGACGAAATCAAGCGTCAAATCCAAGAGCTTCTTCAAAAGGGGCACATCAAACTTAAATCCTCCCTTTGCAAAAGCCTAATTGTACTAGTGCAGATGAAGGACAGGACTTGGCAACTCTACATTGATTACAGAGCCCTAAACAAAATCACAGTCAGGAACCGCTAGCCCATCCCTAGGATGGATGACCTTCTTGACCAAATCAAGGGGGGAACTTTATTCAACAAGATTTAGCTGAAGTTTGGCTACCACGAGGTTCCCATCGAACGAACTGATGTCTGGAAGACAACCTTCAAGTCTAAATAAGGTCTCTATGAATGGCTAGTCATTCGTTTGGTTTAACAAATGCACCAACCACTTTCATGAGGTTGATGGATGATGTATTGAGACTCATCACCAAATAATATATTTCTCATGTAATAAAGGTTGAAATTAGTTAATAAGGCCTATTTAATAATGTGAACAAGTCTAATTTAAGAAGACTTAATATAATCTTTCACTTCTAGAAAGATCTTCCTCTACAATGTTCTTTAGAAGATATAATTAAGTATAAATAGGAGTAGAAGGTATGAGAAATTCTTGTCTTGAGAGATCATTGTAATAGAGGTCTGCATTGTTGGAGTTTTCCCCCTAAAAGAGTCAAGTGAACTTGGCTTTCTATCAATAAAGGTATCATTTTTGGTGTTGTGATTATCTATATTATGTTGTTTCGATCGTAGTTGCTTCAATATTTTTGCTTCTTCTTATTATAATATATTTGGTACCTTACAAATTTTTAGAAAAATATCACCTTGTGATAGGAAGAAGAAATTATGTTCATTGCTTAGGATTACACCAAACAAGATTCCCCGTAATAAATAGCAATTTCACCATAAACATTAATAGCATGAAAATAAATTGTAGAAATACACTTCATCCAAGAAACCTAGAGAATGTAACCCTAATTGCATAAATATCCAACCAAAATGAGAAAATCCATCCATAAGAGACCATTCCAATACAAGCGCATGAGAGAGAGAGAGAGAGCTCTATTAACCCTTATAAGAAGAAAAATTTGATATGCTACCCACAAAGGTGAGTGAATCATGATCATAAAATGAAAATTAGGGGTTATCCTTTTTATATGAGGCTACCCTAACACAATTATCCACATAAAAATGTCAAACAAAAATTATAAGTGAGTTCGACCCCTCATTTAATCTTCAAAATGTGTAATAAATGTAAAATACATCAATATAGCCCACATGTGTGAGACACAAGGCCAAGTAGGGTGACATCAAGAATACAAAGGCTAAGGAAAGGCTTCCAAAGGCCACATGGCATCCTCCAAGGTGAAGCAACGTAAAATAAGGTGTCTCCTCACACCCAATGTAATTCCAAATCATCTTTGGTACCCATCCATCCATCAAACCCTAAGAATGTCAAACCCTAGACGGTGACATCAATGTCAATAGGGTGACATCAAAGGCCTCAAGGCATTTTGTCCAAGGAGAAGAGGGGTGCATCTTGTCCTTGAATGATTTCTGAGCCACTACTACTACAACTTCCTTTATATTTTGGGAAAATAGTCCCTAGGGTACTCTACCTAGCATGTGGGGCTTCCAACTCATATATGTTCCATCATGAGTGAATATGTTGATACCAAGCCCATTTGTCCATCGTTCAAGGTTCCGAGTATGTGAGAGCCATTGTCTGAAGATGGTGAGTCACTATATGATCCACTCCTCTCCATCACATGTGTCATGGTCCTACAAATAAAGGTAGAAAATCATGGGTACAAGCCCCATGACATCCCTCAAGAACCATGACAGGGCCATCCATAGAAATCAAAGCATAAAACAAGGTTATCCAGAACTCACAAGAAACACTAGTCCTCAAAGCATGAAAAGTAATCGGTAACTTAAGACATAATCCATGTAAGATAATTCACCTCAATATCGCTTTCAAGCACCGCACCAGCCCTCGATCCCATGTGAGTTGACAATTTTAAGTATGAGAGTGTCTTCATCCAACCCTATTACGTGTGCCACCTAGATAGGAAATAAATTAACTCAAATAGAGGGATAGCTCCTAAGAGTGAGAAGGGAAAGTAAAAACCCATCAAGAGTAAGTGTGAAAGTGATATGGTTTAAAGGCTTACTTCATGGATTATGGTGTCATTAAATCCATTTATTTGAGCTCCTTTATAGAGGGTTCTCTTTCTCTCAAGTTACCCCATATTTACATGTTATTTTTCCCAAAGCCCTTTATCATTCGTCTTTCCAATCCCTTTATCATATTTGTAAGTCCCATTTATAAGGTTTCAATATTTAGCATTGTTATATGGGACCGGGGCGAGAACTGAAAGAGTAGAGATCATGTTTTTACTGTATTTTATTAGTCATTATCTTCTATATTCCTTTCTTTCTTTAGAATTAGTTTCTTATTCTTTTAGTAGCATCTATGAAACAACCTCTGGGCCTTTATCCCCTCTTCTCATGAGATAATGGACCACGGCCAATAGTAGAATTTTAGTACACTATGAGAGGATCCAGGATCAAAAGTATTAAGTATGGTGGGGAAGGGAGTGTTACCCTTGGGAGGGTCCCCTAGTTTTACCCCTTTTCCCCGGAAAGTGACAACATGAGACTAGGGCACAAAAGATTACCATCAAGGTGAAAAAAGACAAATGAAAAAATTTCCCAAACCAGCAACATATTATCCAACTTCAACCAAACATCCTCATCAAGATTCCCAACAAATTAAGAACAATAATTTGCATAAAAGAAGGACTAGCATACCTCATGGTGATGATGTCTTACCATCTCCCATAATCTGGGTTGCTTGAATGTGATGAACCTTCGCCGACCTATAGTTGTAAAGGTGAATGAGGGGAGATATTAAGATTCCATATGTAGACATGTTGATCATCATCACAGTCGGGGATCAAATTCTCCATTGTGTTACATGAGAGATGATCTCCTCTAGTTACCCCTAGTCACAGGGGAGTAATAGGTCTGAACTATGTTTTTGAGAGGTAGTTAACCATTCCTCCCGGGATCTACTTTTGATGTAAGAATAAATCACTTTCCTTATATCTCTAACCATGATTTGGACCTTTGTAGCAACCATTGCATCATTGATCAGGGAGGACTATTATTCCAAGAGGGAGCAAGGGGATTTCACTTGCATGGTATACAAATCCAAATTTCATTGGTAGCATTTGTTGAGGTAACGCTTCTCCCATTTTCATTCCAATTTAATTTGGAACTCTAAACATTGTTTCCCTCCTTAAAACCATTCTACACTTTCTTCTTTCATTTTGTTTGGTCTTACTCAATGTTGGTTGTGGAGCCTGATTTTCTTCCTGATTCAAACGTCTTTGTTTTCAGCCGTGTTTATACCCCATGAAGACTTTACACCCCAAAATAATGCACACTCCTCCACGCGGGGGAGTGTAGAGGGGTATTACCCCCTGTGCGGGGTCTAGGGGAAAGCGATCCCCCAGCGAGGGTTCATGGGAGAAGACCCCAAAGGAAAAATTTCCTTGTAAATGTATATTGTAATTTCATTGTAAATCTTGACTATTCATTATAAGGTCGCAGATCTGATAGTAGAAGTTATGTTAGGGTTTTTTCCCTAGAAGGAAACCCTCTTTTATGATGTAAATGTATTGTGGCTATGTATCATTGTGAATATTGTATTTTGAGAGAGGATAGTATGAGATAAAGAAGAGGAAGTTATAGTGGGTGTGTTGTAGGTTGTATCCCTTCATTTGCTAGATAATAATAAGGGAAGGACCTGACAATTTCTCTGGTGGACATAGCCCACATTGGGTGAAACACATATATTTATGTCTTTATTGTATTGTGTATCTTATGTGTTTTATTTCCTCATTTGTTTTATTTTATTGCTTCGCGGTCCTGTTTTTCTAACAACTGGTATCAGAGAGAAAGGTAACTCGCAAGAAAAGAGGGTTCATGGTTCGATTGGGAGAAATGGTGGAAGATGGAAAGTTTAGGGTTGAGAAATGTAACGGCCAAAACTACCTATTATGGAAGATGGAAATGGAAAATTATTTATATAAGAAGGATTTATTCCTACCATTGGCTGGAATAGAAAAAAATTCAACGACCATGAATGATGAAGAATGGGAGGTTATTAATAGAAAGGAACTAGGAATGATATGGCTGAGCCTGGCAGCGTCAGTGGCTTTCAATATTTCGAAAGAAAAGACAATGAAGGAGATGATGGACACATTGGCTAAATTGTATGAAAAACCCTCAACATCCAATAAGGTATTTCTAATGAAGAGATTATTTAATATGAATATGTTAGAAGGTGGGTCTATTGCAGATCATTTAAATGAATTTAATACAGTTACTAATCAACTAAGTTATGTAAAAGTGCACATCGATGATGAGGTCAAGGCTCTTCTAATCTTGTTCATGGAATGGATTGGACATGGCTGTAAGTAACTCTATCTCTCATTCAAACACTTTAAAATTTGATGATGTTGTTGGTGTTATCCTTAGTGAGGAAATGCGGCGGAAAATCATAGGTGAGACATCAGGTAATGTGTTAAACATGGAGAACAGGGGAAGATAAACGGATAGAGGAAAGGGATTAGGGAACTGCGGGAATTCTAGGAAGGGTATATCCAAATACATATTTGGAAAGATAACGTGTTGGAATTGTGGGAAGAAAGGACATCTGAAGAAATACTGTAGATCTCCAAAGAAACAAAAAGATGGACAACAGGAAAAAAATTAGGAAGCAAATGAAATAGGCGATGTGTTACAAGATGCTTTGATTTTTTATGTAGATAATATTTCTAAGTCTTGGGTAGTAGATTCAGGGGATTTATTTCATGCCATGCCCCATAGGAAACATTTTCTAGATTATTTTCAAGGTGATTTTGGATAGGTTCATTTGGGTGAT
>SNQJ01S0034237.1:0-11323 GCA_010110895.2 Picea sitchensis | reverse complement strand
CATAATTTTATTATGATTAATTTATTTGTAAAAAAATAAATAAATCATACTCACCCATTTATAATAATAATAATTATTATTATTATTATTTTTCTATTTATTTAGTAAAAAATAATTAATAATAAAATTTATAATATTAATTAATTAATTAATTAAAATTTTGAAAATATATGCTTTATAAAAAAAATGGAACATATATATATAATAGAATTTTAGTCCTCAAGGTGTAGGACATTTAGTGACAGAGTGTTTATTAAGGCACTTCTTCATGTTAAAGTCATCTCTTCGAAACTTGCGAGGACAAAAAATCCAATCATGTTATGGGTTGGTGTGACTCAGGTTGGGTCCGATCCCCCGGTGATTTTGACGCCAATCATGTTATGGGTTGGTGTGACTCAGGTTGGGTCCGATCCCCCGGTGATTTTGACGGCTTAAATGCCCCTGAGTCGGGATTTCTTAGCCACAGGTTAGTCCCACATGTCATAGACAAACTAACAAAAAATAAATAAATAAACAAAATAGAATTTTTGAAGATTACAATGAAAGCAAGAACTAAATTGGTGTATAAGACTCTTTTGTAGAATTATGACCATCCTGAAGGTAGAAAAGTTCATCCTGTATAAACAACTCTCTATGATTTGAGCTAAACATCTCATTTTATCTTTATCTACAAGTTGCTCTTAACATCTCATTTTATCTTTATCTACAAGTTGCTCTTAACATCTCAGTGTTTGAGTGCTTAAAATGAAAACATTAAGATGTCATTTAAACATTGTATGAGACATTGTTCTGAACATCTCATTTTCTGAGTAGTTGAAATAAAAACATTTAGGTAAGGATTAAGGTTAAGTATTTATAAGTAAGAGCGCAATATATCAATGCATGCATGGTAAATTTTAGTTTAGTTTTAATATGATTATATATTAAATTTTGTGGATGTTATTTTGATGCTTTAACGCTCCTTTTGGGATATTTTTTCCATAGACATTTGTCTAAAATCTAGCAAAAACGACCAAGTCTAAGTATACTTTTTCAATAGTTATTAGCGATATTGCGAGCGTTCAAATCTACAATTCCTCCCAACTCATGTAAATAAGACAATGCATGGCTACTTCTAGTTGAGCGATCCCAATATCATCTTCCTTCTCATTTTGTGAGAGAAAAATTAGTTCCGTATTTGATTGGGTTTGTGCCTTCTTTATTGGCAAGTCATTATGCGTTTTTTATTCATGATTATGATCTTTTGTTTTGCCTATTCATGGAATGTTTGATTATAATATTCATTACTTATGCATTAAATTATTCATGAAAAGAGGTAAATTATTCATGAAAAGAGGTAATGGGTTAATAAATTTGATCAATGATTCATATGTAAAAGTTGAATCAGAAGGAGTTGTATTATCAATTTATATACATTAATGACTAGAATATTTAGGGTTATTACCATGATTTTATATTAGTAACTAACTAATAATTTATATTTAATATTTTACCTGAATAACTTATTTGGAATTTAAATTACAAACAAAGTATTGATATAACTACTTAATGAGCAATTATGCGAAACACAATTGAGCCGGATACAATGACTTTTATGTATGTCTTCGTTTTACTAAATAGAATCACTAAATTAAAGTCAAACCTCCAATTAGTTATTGTTGGAATAAATTGTTAATTGCGAGTTCATGAAGTACTAATAGGATTAAATGATTAATGACATGGATAAAGTGAGTGAGTATATGTAAGTTCTTTTATGATTATTTTAAAATTTATTTTCTTCTTGTTAAAAAAAAAAAAAGAATTAGTTGTTAGGAAGTGTTATATATGGTATCACATTAAGTTTCACTTCTAGAAAGATCTTCTTCTAGAATGTTTTTTAGAAGATAGAATTAAGTATAAATAGGAGTAGAAGGTATGGGAAAGTCTTGTCTTGAGAAATCATTGTAATAGAGGTCTTCTCTTCTGGAGGTTTTCCCCTCAAAGAGTCAGGTGAACTTCAATTTCTATCAATAAAGATATCATTTTTGGTGTTGTGATTATTTATATAATGTTGTTTCGCTAATATTTGCTCCAATAATTTTTTTTTCTTATTATTATAATATATCTGGTACCTTACAAAGTTTTAGACAAATATGACCTTTTGAGAGGAATAAGAACTTATTTTCATCTCTTAGGATTACACCAAACATGACTCCCTGTAATAAATAACAATTTCACCAAAAACATTAATAACATGAAAATAAATTTTAGAAATACACTTACTTCATCCA
This sequence comes from Picea sitchensis, assembly GCA_010110895.2. NCBI lineage: Eukaryota > Viridiplantae > Streptophyta > Pinopsida > Pinales > Pinaceae > Picea > Picea sitchensis. The sequence continues at coordinate 9,053 of SNQJ01S0034237.1, read as the reverse complement.
AGAAATCGAGAGAATGTAACCCAAATTGCATAAATATCCAACCAAAATGAGAAAATCCATCCATAAGAGACCATTCCAATCCAAGTGCATGAGAGAGAGAGAGAGAGAGAGAGAGAGAGAGAGAGCTATTAACCCTTACAGGAAGAAAATTTCAAATGTGTTACCCACAAAGGTGAGTGAATCATGATCATAAAATGAAAATTAGGGGTTATCCTTTTTATATGAGGATACCCTAACACAATTATCCACATAAAAATGTCAACAACAAATTAGAAGTGAGGTCAACCCCTCATTTAACCTTCAAAATGTGAATTAAATGCTACATCAATATCTCCTACATGTGTGAGACACCAAGGCCAAGTAGGGTGATATAAAGCCTCCAAAGGCTAAGATAGCACCTCTAAAGGCCACATGGCATCCTCCAAGGTGAAACAACATCAAGTGACGTGTCTCCTCACCCAAGGTAATACCAAATCATAATTGGTACCCATACATCCATCAAACCCTAAGAACATCCAACCCTAGAAGGTGACGTCAAGGTCAAGAGGGTGACATCAAAGGCCTCAAGGCATTGTATCCAAGGAGAGGAGGGATGCATCTCATCTCTAAATGATGTCTGAGTCACTGCTACTACAATGTCCTCCATCTTGTGTGAAAATAAGCCCTGGGGTAGTCTATCTAGTTTGTGGGGCTTCCAACCCATATATGTGCCAACATCAGTGAATCTGTTGATACCAAGACCATTTGTCCATGAAGATGGTGAGCCAGTAGATGACCCACTTCTCTCCCTCACATGTACTACATGGTCCTACAAATAACGGAACAACATCATGGGTACATGCCCTAGGACATCCCTCAAGAACCATCTCAGGGCCATCCATAGAAATCAAAGCATAAAACAAGGTTATCCAAAACTCACAAGAAACATTAGTCCTTAAAGAATGTAAAGTAATATGTAACTTAAGAAATAATACATGTAAGATAATTCACCTTAGTATCCCATTCAAGCATCACACCTGCCCAGGAACCCATGTGAGTAGACAAGTTTCAGTATGAGAGGGCCTTCATACAACCCTATGACATGTGCCTCATAGATAGGAAATAAAATAACACAGGTAGAGGTATAGCTCCTGAGAGTGACAAGGGAAAGTAAAAACCCGTCAAGAGTAAGTGTGAAAGTGATATAGTTTCAAGGATTACTTCATGGCTTATGGTGTCATTAAATCCATTTCTTTGAGATACTTTGTAGAGGGTTCTATTTCTCACGAGTTACTGCATATTTACATGTTATTTTTCCCAAACCCCTTTATCACTCATCTTCCCAATCCCTTTATCATATTTTCAAGTACCCTTTATAAGGTTTCAAGATTTAGGATTGTTATGTGGGACCAATAATGAAAGAATATAACTCATGTTTGGATTGGATTTTATTAGTCATTATCTGTTATATTCCTTCCTTTCTTTAGTATTAGTTTATTATTATTTTAGCAACAACTACAAAATAACCTCTAGGCCTTTAGCCCCTCTTCTCATGAGAGGATAGACCATGACCCATAGTTTCATTCTAGTACACTATGAGAGGATCAGGTATGGAAAGTGTTAAGTATGGTGGGGAAGGGAACATTACCCTTGGGAGGGCCCCCTAGTTCTACCCCTTTTTCCTGAGCAGTGACAACATAAGAGTAGGAAACTGATCTGGATTTATGAGCGGAACGAATTGAATAACAGACTAAATACAATAACAAAAAGATATAGAGAACAACAATATATATCCAATGAACAACAACTTCTATTGAATAAATAAAATAGGTTGAAACTCTAAAACTGTAGAACTAAAAACAACTTGCTCGAATGGTGGTAGTTATCTATGAGAAGAGATGTGGCTGCTACGTGAATCTGTTTGAGTAGAATAATTACTATGAGGCTTCAAAGGCCTTTTAAACATTACTCATGAATGTAAAATCCCTAGAAATCCAAAAACCTAACCTTAGGATATGAAATGCTAAAATTTATGTGGTCCCCAATGGGTAAGTTGGTACCTCAACTTCCCAGGGTCGTATGTTTTGCATACAACCTTTGTTTTAGGCACGTGATAGCCCATTAGAAATGTATTTTCAAGAACTACACATTAGTCCATCAAATTCTGACTCTGTTTATAGTTTGACACTCACAAGACAAAAAAACATTCTTTAGGGCCCCAAAATGTCCATGGAAGTACAAAAAGATGTACTGACATGAAAACTACCAAAATAAGCTAGTTGGATTAGGTGGGAAGCCACCAATATCCACCTGGAAGGTGTGTAGGGCTTCAAACATCCCCAGAAGTGTAGAACCCATAATTACAACTAATTACAGAAGAATGTGTTGAACTAAAAATTGTCAAGAGGATCCATATGGAATAGGTGGGTGGGCACCAATATCCACCTGGATCAGTCCTCCCCCGTTAGGAAGCAATGGTCTCCATTGCGTTGAGTTCTCTCATCAGGTGAGGAAATTTTGCTGAATTTGGCTTAGGGTGAGTCACTTTCCTTGGTACAAGAGTTGCCCCACCTTGACAACATGATAAAGTTGGATCCTTTACTGGCAAGTACCATTGACCTATGTGTCCACTATATGATCAGTGGATTCCTATTCCATGTAGTCAAGTTTGAGCTCTATTGGTGTCAATTGATCTGCGATCTCTGAGGTGTCCAATAATGGTAGAAAATATGGCCAGAGGAGGTCCACATTGAACATTGGGTGCAAGCCAAGGAAGGGGGAAGTGTTGAGCTCAAAATAATTGTTACCCACATCCTTGGTGATAGTGTAAGGCCCAAAACTAAGTGGAGGGAGCTTGCGATGGGGCCCTGTAAGGCGTTCTTTCTGAAAATGTAACCAGACCTTATCTCCCACCTGAAACTTGTGCGGTACCTGGTGTTGATCATGGAACTTCTTGTACTTAGCATTGGATTTCTGTAAAATCTCATGGACCTATTGGTGGATGTGTTGAATCCACTTAATGAATTTGGTGGCTTTGTATGCCTCATAATGAACATGGGAAGAATGTTTCTATGTGGTTTCAAGAGGTAATGTAACATCAATGGGTTCCAAGGGTTGGAATGCCAATCCCACCTGAAAGGGGATATGGTCAGTGGAGCTATGGAGAGCCATTTTGTAGTTGTGTTAAACATAGGGAAGACTCTCATCCATTGTGCAAAGATGATTAGAGTTATACATGCACAGGATGTGCACAATCATCTAGTTGATGACCTTCATTTGGCCATCGGTTTGAGGGTGGAAGGCAGTGGATTTAGTGAGCCTAGTGGTATCCCAAAATGTGTCGATGAACATGATGTCCTAATCAAATATTATGGTCTGTGGTATCCCAAAATGGACCCACACTCGTTTGAAGAAGAGCTTGGCAGTATCTGTTGTTGTTATGCTCTTCTTGCAGGATATGAGAATGGTCATCTTCAAAAACTGATCAACCACCACAAATACGCAATCATTTCCTTTCTTTGTGGACAAAAGGCCATACATGTAATCCATCGATATGGATTACAAAAGCCTCTCGGCAATAGGAAGAGGGGTGTATAAGCCTTGCTTCTTGATGGTTGGCTTGGAATTGGCATGGGAAGTGTAAGATTTGATATACTTACTAATGTCCTGTCAAAGTCTTGGCCAATAAAAATGTTTCTGTAGAACGACCACATTTTTATCCATGCCAAAATGTCCTACCATCTGACTGTAGTGATCCTCCCAAATCAGCTTTGCACTCTCTATTGCAGGAAGATATAGATGACCCAAATGGCATAATAGCTCATCTTAAATGTGAAAATCTGTGCCATTCGCGCATGTACCCAAGAGATGATAAGTGGTGGTGAAGTCATGATCTCATTAGTAAAGTTGGGGCTACTCAGATGCCTCATTCCCATAATAATGGAGCACGGTGGTGAGTGCAGCGAAAGAAGGCGACTGAGGTAGTCAATGACATTATTTGTTCTCTCTGCCTTATACCTGATGTTGAGATGGAATTGTTGCCAGTATGTGGACCACTTTTGATGGCGGTCATTCTGTAGCTTCCCTTGTGTCTATATGAAATCTAGAGGCTTATGATCAATGTGGATGATTCTCCTTTCCCAAAATGTAATTATTCCATTAACGACATGCTTGCACAATGGAATACATGTCCTTGTCATAGGTGGGGTATTTCTAGACAGTATCTGAGATTTTCTCACTATGGTATGCTATTGGATCACTGTGCTGAGTTGGAACTATGCCTACAACATAGTCGGATGAAACAGTCCCAATCTCGAATGGTTGTTGTAGATCATGTAAGGAGAGTACTAGAGATGAGAACAAGCGATGCTTCAGATCATCAAGTTCTTGTTGTTGTGCCTTCCCCCATGTAAATGTTTCCCTGCTACCACCCTTGGTCACTTGGGTGAGGGCCCATGCAATATGGGAGAATGACAACATGAACTGTTGGTAGAAGTTGGCAATTCCCAAGAATCTCTAAAGCTCGGTTAGTGTGCTCAGGGCTAGCCAATCACAAATGACTTGTATCTTAACTGGATCCACATGTACCCCATGCTCATCAACAATGTAGCAAAAGTATTGGACCATGTTCATGCCAAAGGAACATTTTTCCAAGTTGACATATAGCTTATGCTGTCACAGAGTGCTCAAAACTTGTTGAATATGTTGCATGTGCTCCTCCCAAGTTATGTTGAAGATGAGGATATGATCTAGATATACCACAACAAAATATTTGGTGAAGGGTCTCAATACATCATCCACCAATCTCATGAAAGTGTCTGGTGCATTTGTTAATCCAAAGGGCATGACCAACCATTTAAAGAGACCTTCTTTAGACTTGAAGGTTATCTTACATACACCACTCGGTCCGATGGGAACCTGGTGGTAGCCACAATTTAGGTCAATCTTGCTAAAGAAATTTCCCTCCTTGAGTTGGTTAAGAAGGTTATCAATTTGGTGAATTGGGTACCGGTTCGTGACTGCGATTTTGTTTAATGATCTATAATCAATACAGAGCCACCATATCCCATCTTTCTTCCACACCAGCACAATCTAGCTTCCACAAGGGGATGAGTTGAGTCTAATGTGACCCTTTTGAAGCAGCTCTTGGATCTCACTTTTTTTTTCGTCATTTTCTATCAACGTGCGATGATATACTAGTTCATTAGGAAAAGGTGAACCGGGGGTTAGATGAATTGGATGCTTGACTTGGAAATGCATTGGTACCTGAGTGGGTGAGGAGAATATGTCTATGTATTCTTCCATGATTATGTCCACATGCTTCTACTGCAAAGAGAGGCTCTATGTAGAGGCCACGGATGTGGCAGTGACCTTCTACTTACTGTGATCACGAATCACAAAGAAGACGAACTTCTCTATATATGAAATGACCTTAGTCCATTTCTTAGTAGAGATTAAATAAATTGCAGTAGGTGGCACTACCTCTGGTATCCTGTACAATTGTCTACCCAAAGTAATAATAACACTGCGAGGTCTAGACTCATACACATCATGTCTCTTCCACAAATATGGTTGTCCTAAAATAACATCACAAACTTCAAGGGGATAAATATCACACAATACCTCATCTTTGAAGGGCTTGATGTCGTAGTGCAGACGACACTATTAGCTGATGCGAAGATCTCTTCCTTGGCGAATCCAACCAATGGTGTACTGTTGTGGGTGCGGTGTCATCAACAAGTCTGACTACTTGATGACCTTTGCTAAGATCATGTTCTTCTGACTTCCTCTATCGACAATGAAATGAAGCAAACACCCCTTTACCCACATCTATGAGTGAAAGAGGCATTCCCCTTTCTCTTCTTCCTCTGGTTTGCTTGGATGGAATTTTGTTGTAGTGACAGTGGCACTGGGTTCACTATTGATAATCCACTTCCCTCCTTTTGGATTTGATTTGGATTAAAAGTATTCCTCTGACTCGTAAGTTTTCATATCAACCATCAGTGACTTCTTGGAGCGACATTCTTCGGTGTTGTGCCAAGGTATTTTATGGTATTCACACCACTTTTATGTGTCCTTATTCAACTTCTCATTACCCTTCTTGTGTTGCATCTTAGACTGGTTGTGCAGAGAGTGGCCATATTTTCTATGTCCTTTGGTTTGTGGGTTGGGATCATCATTTCCCTGTTTCAACTATGAAAAGTTTTCAAATCCAAACTCTCACCTCTTCTACTTAGATTTCTTCTTGATCTTGACAACATATATCTAAGCTACACATAATGATGTGATGTCTAGAAACTCCATTTCTGTTTGAATGTATCTATGCATACATCCACAGTATTTGAACACCAAATGTCATTCAAAGTATTTGAGACCCAATTTGGTGTGCAGGGTATGGAAAATATTGGTGAAATCTTGTATTTTTTGTTCCCTTTCCTATTACAGTGTAGTCTGTCCTGTGTACTATTCATCGTAGCTTCCAATAGGGTAGTATCATTCTCTAATGGAATCCCTGAAGGAATCCCATGTGGGGGAGACCACAAATATTACATATTCGTCTATGGCCCTTTTATCAGAGTAAGTATCCCACCAGTCCCTAACATGGGGGACAACCTTGAGGAGTGAAAAAGTAAACTTTTCCTTGTCACAACAATTGTGGACTGAAAAATACACTTCGAGTAGATTCAACCATTTATCTACAACATCTGCATCTATCATTCCTTCAAATAATGGAATATCAAATTTTACTTGTACCTTGAAGGGAGTTGCATAGACGCTTGATGAAGATGCGCCTCTTGTGGGAAGTCGTCGAAGGATCTTTTCAAAGTTGTCCATCATTTCATTCCTTTGTCGTGCAAGGGCTTCCTCGAGAAAAATTTTAAAAGAATCTCCTGCTTCATGATCTTTCTTCTCGTCCCCCATGGATTGTTGTCGGACTCGGTACGACCAATATTGCAAAGGATCAATTGGTTCGAGTCCCAACTCCTTCTACCAAAATCTTGTCGGGGACATGCATGAAGAAAAATAAATGAAGAGAAGACCACTCTGATACCACTGATATGGATTTATGAGTGGAACAAAATGAATACCATACTAAATACAATAAAACATATATACAGAGAACAACAAAAGATATCCAGTGAACAATAACTTGTATTGAACAAATAAAATAGGTTGAAACTCTAAAACTGTAGAATCGAAAACAACTTACTCGAATGGTGGTAGCTATATCTGAGAAGAGATGTGTCTGCTATGTGCATTTGTCTGAGTAGAATGATTACAATGAGGCTCCAAATTCCTTTCTAACATTAATCATGAATGCCAAAACCCTAGAAATAAAAAAACTTAACCCTAGGAGATGAAACACCAAAAGTTATGTGGGCCTTGATGGGTTAGATGGTACCTCAACTTCCCGTGGTCGTAACTTTTGCATACGACCTCCATTTTAGGCGTGTGATAGCTTGTTGGAAATGACTTTTCAAGAACTACACATTATGTCGTCAAACTTTGACTCTATCTACAAATTGAATGTGGAAAGCCAAAAAACATTGTTTAGGGCCCCGAAAGAGACCTGCAAGTACATAAAGATGTATTAAGATGAAAAATTCCAAAATAAGGTAGTTGGATTAGGTGGGAAGCCACCAATATCCACCTGGAAGCTGTATAGGGATTCAAACAATACCAGAAGTGTAGAACCCAGAACTACAAGGAATTATAGAAGAGCATGCTGAACTAAAAAATGTCAAGAGGAGATAGTTGGAATAGGTGGGTGGCCACCAATATCCACCTGGATCATGAAAAAAATTCGACCACCAAGGTGAAACAAGACAATTGAAATTTTTTCCCAAACCAGTAATCTATTATCCAACTTCAACCAAATATCCTCATGAATATTTCCAGCAAAGTAAGCAAAATACTTTGCATAAAGGAAGGACTAGCATACCTCATGGTGATGATGTCTTACCATCTCCCATAATCATGGTTTCTTGAACGTCATGAGCTTTGGTTGACCTATAGCTATAAAGGTGAATGAGGGGTCTTGTTAGGCTACCATCTGTGGACATGTTGATCATCATCATGGTTGGGGATCAAGTTCTCCATTGTGTTCCACAAGACATGATCTCCTCTAGTTACCCCTAATCATGGGGGGGGGGGGGGNATAGGTCTCAACTATGTTTTTGAGAGGTATCTAACAATTCCTCCCGGACTCTACTTTTGAGATAAGAATCAATCACTTTCCTTAGATATCTAAGCATGATCTGGACCTTTGTAGCAACCTTTGCATCATTGATCATGGAGGATTATATTTCCAAGATGAAGGGGATTTCACTTTCATGGTATGCAAATCCAAATTTCATTGACAACATTTGTTGAGGTAACACTTCTCCAATTTTCATTTCAATATAATTTGGAATTCCAAACATTGTTTCTCTCCTTAAATCCATTCTACACTTTCTTCTCTCTCTTTTTTGGTCTTAATCAATGTTGGTTGTGGAGCCTCATTATCTTCGTGATTGAGAAGTCTTTATTTTCAGTCGTGTTTATACCCCATGAAGACTTTACACCCCGAAATAATGTATACTCCTCCACGCGGGGGAATGAAAATGGATTAACCCAATTAGACAAAATTAGACAAAATTATGAAGGCTATAAAAATACAAATCAATAAGATTAAAACCATGCAACAATATCTTTAATCATTTCAAACATTAATTTAATTTCAAAAATATTTATTAATAACTTCTCTTAAAAATTGTATCTTTCTTATAATAAAAATAAATTTTATAATATAGTAGGATGAAAAACAAGACCACACCAAACACATTTAAGGTATCATAAAAAATTTAGTATTAGTTTCTGATTTCATTTTTATTTATTAACTTAACTTAATAAATTAAAAAAATAGACTATAACATATTAGATTTAAAATAAAATAAAAAATAAAAAAATACTTTTTGTCTATATAAATTTATTTTAAAAAATTTAATTATATATTAAATTTATATCATCTATTTTATTAATTTAATTGTTTTAATTATTAATAATTAAAAAATTAATCTACTCATAAATATAAT